>JABUQX010043542.1:0-10000 GCA_015478945.1 Trachelipus rathkii | reverse complement strand
CAACTTAGCTTTCAAGATTTTCCTAATAAATCAGCAATCTTTAAAAATTTTAATTTTCCAATTCTTCCCATAAAATCAAATCTGTTAATAAAAAAAAAAAAAATATCTTTTCGTGTATAAATTTCAAAGTTGAGCTGAGAAATGATCACCATTGCCACAACTAATAGTTTCATTATTTCCTTTATAATAATTCTCTCATTCTATATACAATTTCTATAACCATGCACTATATTTTGCTATCTTTTCATTTAATTTCACTTTCACATATTTTACACTACATTACCACTTTAAATTCATTTGAACTTTTTGCTCCTGAAAGAAAAATTTTAAATTATTACTAAAATTTTCCTCATTTTTTATATTAAGTTTACATCCAATTCTTTTTCAGTTGTGTGATTAAATTTTTTACTCATATTTTTTAAAGTACTCCTTTTCACATCTATTTTTTTTTTTTCTTTTTTTCAAAATTATACATCTTTACTTTTTCAATTCTATTAAACTTTTCAACTACACTATTAACTCTTCTCCATAACATTCACCTTTTTTCACTTTAAACTTTTATTACTCTTTACATTACTATAAATTTCCACCTTCAATTCTTCTTCATTTTAAACTTCAAATTTTACTTTTTTCTTTCTTTCCTAACCATTTCACATTTCACAATTTTCAATTTCTTTTTACACATTTTCCCTTTTCCAACTTTTTCCTTTCAACCCCAATACATATTAACTTTTTCATGACTATCAAGTTTCAATTTCATTACTTCTTACTCTCATCCTATCTTTTTTCTCTGTTCAACTTTAATTTTTCTATCTTATTTTAAATTCACAGTCCACACTATGTTCCCTTTTTTTCAGATCATTCTCTTACGTTCCAACATAATTTCATTTTCATTAATAATAAAGCCTATATTTAATAAATTCACTCTTATCACGTTCCATTTCATACCTTTTCTTTTTTCATAAACATCTTTAACCTTCAATCTTCTTAGTTTACGTTTTTTCTAAAGTTACTTCTTATGTTTTTCATCACTATTATTTTGACTAGAATATTATTAAAATCAAAATAATATTTGTTTTGCGATAATCTTATAATACTTTGCATAACTGCATCCTCTTTATGTTATTATCCAAATTTATTAACTAATTCTCTATTTATATACTTATATTTTAATTGAAATTCAAAATCAAGTTACTATTTTTATAAACATTAGTTAATTTTTAAACACTTTACAAAAAATTATTAGTATTCCTCATCTCCCATCTTTACTTTACCTAAGGTATTACTTTTAAGATCTCATTCGAGGATGTTTCGAAAGATCCGTATCCGTATCATGAATTATCTTTAAACAAAATTCCCTCTCTTTAACTAAATATTGTACTATCCATATCTTACAAAATGACATTAATAAATCCATAATATCTCGGATGACGATAGTAAATAATTTAATTAACTGGGGAATTATCGCAACTTACTTCAATCACCCTGTAGCTACCTAAGTGTTCTCATGAAGCTACAAGAAAAGCTTCAACAACCAAATTGAATATAACATTATAATACACCAACAAGATGGAACATTACACCACAAATGATACAACGCACATTAGATGTGGAGATTTTAACATTAGTTGTAAGTATTAGTAGAAAGTAAATCACATCACGCCTACAAGCACAAGTAATGATTGTATCAAGATGAAAATTTTATTGAATCTCTAAAACAATATGAGAAAATAACTTTAAAATAAATTTTGTCATGCTAACAATTCAATTGTTAAAGCCATTCAACTACTGTGACAAAGATGCTATAAATCATGTCCATATGCAGATGATAAGTTTCAGAATGCCAGCTATAAGAAACTCTTATAAGTGAACTGGATATGAAATTTGATACTTTAAAAGTTAATATTTTTACGGTATAGCAACTCTCTGATATCCACAACATCTAACAACCTCTCTGATATCAGCAATATCTAGCAACCTCTCTGACATCCTGATATCCACAATATCTAGCAACCTCTAAGATATCCACAATTGTCAGCAAGCTCTCTGATATCCGCAATATCTAGCAACTTCTCTGATATCAACAATATCTAACCTCTCTGATATCCACAATATCTAAGTTTTCCACCTTATCTCCGATTGTGGTAATAGTTGAAGACTAATTTTTCACGCGATTTCAAAGCCAATTAAAGAAATTACAACTGAACAAGAATCATCATCGTAAAAGCGTTTGAGAGCCAATACAATCATAATTTTTATTTTGTATGATTATTATTATTATTATTATTATTATTATTATTATTATTATTATTATTATTATTATTATTATTATTATTATTATTATTATTATTATTATTATTATTATTATTATTATTATTATTATTATTATTATTATTATTGCTGCTGCTTTATTATGCCTATTATTATTATTATTATTATTATTATTATTATTATTATTATTATTATTATTATTATTATTATTATTATTAGAAATATTTTTTATTATCATTATCAATTGCAAAAATTAATTAATACTTTTATCATGTGTGAGGCTTAAAGGACGCAACACAGCAGTGTTGCAATTAGTAGCACCTTTTCAGATATTTGGGAAATTAACTTTATTGATGTAATAAATATATATATATATATATATATATACTATATATTATAAATAATATATATATAATATATATATATATATATATATATATATATAATATATATATATATACTATATATATATATATAGTATATATATATAGTATATAGTATATATATATTATATATATATATATATATATTATATATATATATATATATATATAATATATATATATATATATATATAATTATATATATATATATATATATAATATATATATATATATATATATATAATATAGTATAGATAATATATAATATATATATATATATATTATATATATATATATATATTATATATATAATATAATATAAGATATTATATATATATATATATATATATATATATATAATATATATATATCATATATATTAATATATATATATATATATATATATATATATAATATATATTATTATATAATATATATATATATATATATATATATTATATAATATATATATATATATATAATATATAATAATATATACATATATATCATATTTATACTATAAATTAATTTATATATATAATATATATATATATATATAATATATTATTTAAATAATCTAAATTGTACTTTTCCTTAATCTGAATAAACTTACAAATGGAGAGGGATTAAGTATTAATAATATTTTAGTATTATTATTATCTTATATTATTTTCATTATTTTTCTTCTTCTTCTTCTTATATTATTATTATTATTATTATTATTATTATTATTATTATTATTATTATTATTATTATTATTATTATATTATTATATTATTTTTATTATTATTATTCGACACAGGTTACTGTCTATTATTATTATTATTATTATTATTATTATTATTATTATTATTATTATTATTATTATTATTTGTTATTATTATTATTATTATTATTCGACACAGGTTACTGTCTATTATTATTATTATTTTATTATATTTTATTATTATTATTATTATATTACTTATTCTTATTATTGCTGTTATTCGACACAGGCTACTGTCTAGACACTAATTATAGTTCAAAGAAGGGAAGGTTTGCGCGAATATGTAATAAAAACAGACCCCGTCATTTTCCGTAGTAACAATGTCAAATATGTAAGCGGTGCAATATTGTAATTATAAAGTAACCAAAAGAGTAGTAGGGGATCCATTCCGGACGTGTTGGTCATTTTGACCACAGCGTCCAGGAACCTACCTGAGACCTTTTTGAGCCCAATTTTTTACCTTTTTTGACCTTTTTGGGCCTTGACCTTTTTGGGCTTGACCTCTTTTTTTTTTTTTGAGCCCCAATTTTTTACCTGCCCTTGACCTTTTTGGGACTTTACCTTTTTTTCGACCAACCCTTTGATCTTCCATGGGTCATTTTTGGCCCACGGTATTTTTTGAGAACCCTAATTTTTTGAGAACCCTAATTTTTTGAGAACCCTAATTTTTTGAGAACCCTAATTTTTTGAGAACCCTAATTTTTTGGCAACCCTAATTTTTTGGCAACCCCAATTTTTTTCGGCAACCCTGATTTTTGGCCCCCTAATTTTTCGGCACCCCTAATTTTTAGCACCCTTTCGAAGAAAGGGTGCGCCAAACGGTTGCGTCAGCAACCGTTGTACGTATTACCCCCCCCTATTTTACGCCCCCTAATTTTTTCGACCGTGGGCAATTTTTGCCCACGGTAATTTTTGATCTTCCTTTATGGGCTTAGCCCGTTTTTGATGTCGTTACCTTGTTTGACCATGATATTTAGGCCTTGACCTTGCCATATACCATGGGTCATTTTTTGACCACGCCAATTTTCTTGGCCCACTCGTTGGCCCACCCATCACTGATTTCGTTTCCTCACTTGTACGCATGTATGGACCTACCCCAACTCGAACACACCTACACACGTGCTGCCGCGCACACACACACACAACACACACACACACACACACACACACACACAACACCACTTACACTTATACACCACACACACCCACACACACACACCACACACACACTATAACTTATACAACACACTTACATATATACACACATTCACTATGACACTTACATTTACCCATAGACACACTTATACTCACGTACAAACACACTGCCAATCCTTTGGTCTTCCATGGGTCATTTTTGGCCCACGGTAATTTTGTCCTTCCTTTAGGACTTAGCCCTTTTTTGATGTCTTAACATGTTTGACCATGATATTTAGGCCTTGACCCTGCCATATACCATGAGTCATTTTGACCCACGCTAACTTGATGGCTTGGTTGGTTCCCAACCACCGTAAGAAGTTACTAGGGATGTTCTATTAGGTTCTATTGAGTATTAGAGATGAGTGCAGCGTGAGTGCCAGGTGGAGTGCCAGTGAGTGCCATGGATCGCCCAATGAGTGCCAAGTGATGCCAATGAGTGCCAAGTGAGTGCCCACATAGTGCCAAGTGAGTGCCACATTAGTGCCAACTGAGTGCCACTTTTTTCAAGCCTTTCTAGCCTCCCCTGAGCCCTGAATGCCCCTAATATGGGTGTCTACCCCTAGCGGCTATACGGTCATGACGGATTCCGATGGTGTATATTACAAGTTGCTAGGATGCTCCTACTATGAGTTATCTTTTTCTACACTTATTTACACTTATACACTACACACTTATACACACTATGACCCTTATAAGCACTTACACTCTCCATAGACCACCTACATAAACCGATATACACTTACACTCGCACACACACACACACACAGATACACTTACACTCACAGCCACTCGATATTGTGATGTCCTCAAACTTTTGATGCCTCAATTTGATGCCTCAACTTGATGCCTCAACTTTGATGATGCCTCCACTTTGATGCCTCAACTTTGAAGGTTCATCATTTGATGACGTCATCTTTGATAGCCAACTATATTGATGATTCATCTTTGATGAATCATCTTTGATGGCTCATCTCACCCACATCATAGACAGAGGTTATTTAATGCTCTTCCCCGGTCAAAAGGGGGCCCCCCGGGCCCCCCCGCGCCCCCCCCCCCCCCGCGCAAACAACCAACCCCGCACCCGCAGGTGCGGACCCGCCGCGTCCCCGCCCGCCGCGTGCGCCCGCAGGCGCAATATTTCCCGTTCCCGCCCGGAAGCCAGCAGGCGCATATTCCCGCGACCCGCCCGCCGCATGTTATCTCGCGAGACGGCAGAGGGTGTTCTGCGGGAATGAAAATTTGTTTATAGTGACTATAAGTGCATTCATTTTATTTCATACTTAAACATTTCAAAATTTCGTTTTCAAAGGTATACTATGAGGTTCATTCATTTTTATCTCTCGATAGCTTAAACATTTTTATTAAAACATTACGCTAACCTAAACTGTAAACTCATCAGGGTCTTAGAACATATATTTATTACAGTTATTTTTTACTTAAATACTTTTTACTTAATACTTTTAATTTATAAATCTTTAAAAATTGTACTGTAAGAGAAAAAAATTCAGAGTGTCTGATATATAATCAGTTTTATGTTACTACAATTGTACTGAAATTTACTAAAAACATATACTACATACTTAAAAGCAGTTAAAACAATAGAGGAGTTATGACCTAAAACCTAAGGGAATTAGTATGCTTTTGTATTTACTGGACCTTACTGCTTAATTTCTGCTTATACTGCGTTAACTTTCTGCTTTACTGCTTTAACTTCTGCTTTACTGCCTTTAACTTTCTGCTTTACTGCTTTAACTTCTGCTTTACTGCTTAACTCAGTGTTTTAGCTGCTTTAACTCACAGTTTTACTTGCTTTAACTCATAATATCTTATTAACATTTACCTACCTTAAAGCAGTTGAAGCAGTAAAACACATAGAGGTTACCCTAAACGGAATTAGTATGCTTATTGTTTTACTGCTTTACTGCTTTAAACATTTCTTGCTTTACTGCTTTAACTTTCTGCTTACTGTTTTAACTTTCTGTTTACTGTTTTAAACTCATATATTTTATTAACTTATTTTTTTATTTTGTTTTAATATTTTTATTTTATTTTTATTATTATTTTTATTATTTTTATTATTTTTATATTTTATTTGTATATATTATTTTAATATTTCAATCATTTAATTACATTCGTGATATAGTGTTTATTTTTTTATTATTATACTTAGTGTTATTTACTTCATGCCGATTGTTATTATTATTTAGAACACACATTCACTATAACACTTTACACACATTCACTATGACACACATTTCCACTATGACACTTATTCAGCTATTGACACTATACACACATTCATATGAACTTATACGCACACATTCACCTATGACCCTTACATTTAACCATAGTACCAAGCTACATTACACTATATCAACACACACACAGCACACACACACACCACACACACACACACACACACAGATTTTACTTACACTCACATCAGCAGATTTACTTACACTCTGCACAGATTTACTTCACCCGCAATTACTTACATTCACACACTCGAATTTACTTACACACGCAGATATACTTACACAATATAACGTATTTTTTGATAAAACCATTTATGTTTAATGGAACTCTAACATTTCTACTTTAAATCGACTACGCGTAATACAAAAACAGTTACTGTTTTTTATTTTGTCTTTAATACTTTTTTATTATTTTATTATTATTTTATTATTTTTATTATTTTATTGTATTATTTTTTTATTATTCTATTATTTTTATTATTTTATTATTTATTTTTTTTAATACTTTTTAGTGTTATTTACTTCATACTATTTTTATTATTATTTAGAACACAGAATTCACTATGACACTTCTACACACATTCCTATGACACTTATTCACTATGACACTTATACACGCATTTCACTATGACACTATACACACATTTTCACTATGACACTTACATTACCCATAGACACTTACATTTACACTCTAACTCACACACAAGCTAGTTACACACTTACATTTTACACTGACCACCACACACAATTTTAGTTACACACGGCGATTTACTTACATCACACAGAATTTTACCTTACAGTCACACACAGATTTACTTAACCTACACACAGATTTACTTACAACTCACATAGATTTACTTACACTCACACACAGACTTACTTACACTCACACCACAGATTACCTTCACACTCACGCAGATTTACTTACACTCACCACAATTTACTACACACACTCACCCTACGACATATAACGATATATAATTATTTAAAACATTTTTATGTTTTTAATTAAACACATCATTTATATTAATCATTCAATAAAACAAAATTATTCAAAGTTCGGTTAAACTTCTATAATAAATCAATCATATCTTTGAACAAAGAATTGTTGATTTAACTGTTAATACTTTCTGTTTATAAATTTATAACTATCAAGTTTTTAAAACGTACACTTGTTATAAATTTATGACCGCTTTTATTAAAAACATCATATTTTACGTTACGCCTTAAAGCAATTAAATCAGTAAATCAGCAGAGCTACCCCTAGCACCCCTCCGACACCAAGCTTGCATTTTGTCTATTGACTACAGCTTACAATCATCTTTACCATGTATTAAGTATAAAAATAAACAAAACAGTTCTTCTCTGCTAACATCTCATGATTTTATTGAAAATTTCTAATTCTTATTTAACAAATAACAATGATTCACTGCTACATGATATATACTGTCGGCTCGATGTTAACTAAAAATATTTCAAAGGTTTTTGAAATAATTCGGATTTTCTTTGATATTTTGGATTATTATTATTAATTATTATCATAACTACATTGACAATCCATCACGAGAACACACAACAACCCGCACTCCTCAGATACGAAACTGACCTGATCTCTCTCTGTAAATGTGTTGACAATACACCTTGAGGTCTAATTAGGATAATCCTTTTTGTATCCCGCGGCGATTTAGGCCTAATTCCCGCGTCACAATATATTTCAAATGACCTTTCTTCTGTAAACAATGTGGGATGTGTGCAATAACTACGTTAGCCAAATTAGGTATAAATTTAGTGATAAACCGTTTTGTATCCCAGGCTGATTTATCTTAATACTAGGTCAAAAGTAAATTCCAGTATAGAGCAAGAATCGAGAATCCATGTATTATTATTTGATAAAATTATATTTCAAGCTGAAACATGCTGGATCGGTAAGATCCTTTAAGCAGCAAGAAGGAAATTGTTTACCTTCTTGTGAGGCCGGCAGTAAGCCGTATCTCTATATGCCTCGTTGTGATTGGTCGAGAATTAGTTTATCGCTTTTTTGGTTTTACGTATGTAAAAAACATGTTTTCATATCCTGAACCTTATCTCTGATTGGATGAAAAATTATATTGGAGGAGTGTGTTTTAGACCCAAACTCATTTCAAAATCATACTCGTTTTGGCTCTTAAGCTGTGCACAAGTTCTCTGGTTTGTAATAAAAGTGTTCTATTTTCACTAAGTGTATATCATGAACCACCTTAACATGTATACCCCAATACAAGACATTATCCAGTGGAAAATCAAGATCCCAGGAAGTAGGGTTTCATTCTTAATGAAAAGAAACGGATTTGCTCCTTTGTGCAAGATGATGCTTACCAATCACCAGTAGAATACAGCGTATTTCGTTGAGTCCAGGTGAATTACTTCGTATATGTAATCACACTGAAGAGTGGCTTACAGAATACTTTAAACCAAACTCAGCTTTAAACTGGACCGAAACAGTTATTATTCTGTGCGAAGAAACCAGCGATAAGCAACTTACTCTATCATTTATAAGAATCAAAACAATCAGTGTGGAAGTAGATTTATGGGAGGAATTAATGAACAAGCAGTATTTGAACCATACATCATTTCGGATTCATACATTTCAGGCGTAGCTCAGATGAAATATATGTTAGAGGTCGTAAGCGAATGTTAATACAGATGAAAGGAGCATTATGTTTATCTAATTACGTGAACCGTAATATCCATACAGTTGTAATATACCAAGAAACTACGCATTTTAATGAAACCCTACGATTTCTTAACGCCCATGCTGCATCCGACGCCGCATTCGCTAGTTCGTATTGAAGTGGAGTGAAGATCTTCAATTTATTCTAATCTTAAATACGACAATGGTCATAGGAAAATATTTAATGCACTGTTAGAACTCGAATGATAAAATGATTTTTTGTCGTTATTAATTGATGAGTCTTGAGTGGGAACTTTACGTAGGTGTTAATTGAGAAGGTAATTACTGAGTGCAGCGAAACTATATGCTATCGGATAATGATATCAACAGGGATGTAAGATGGCATAAGATTTGCATTGAAGATTCTTTATGAATATGTATTAAATTGATTATATAATAAATTCAATGAACAAGCTTG
>JABUQX010043541.1:25000-34770 GCA_015478945.1 Trachelipus rathkii | reverse complement strand
GGTAAGAGAGATATAAGAGATGTCTTCTAAGTACTAATACCGGAGTAAGTACTTTCAAATCAGCGATAAATTCTTTTATTTTGAATGCAAAAACGTTTTATCCGTCTCAAAGTCCCACTAAAAATCTTCTTATGAGTAGGCATTAACAGCACCTATATTAAATTAAAGAACACTTAAAAAATACTGACAATTTTGGACAAGAACTTACTAACGAAAAGTATCTCTGTTAAAAGAACATGCACCAAGACATATTGCTTTTGAAAATAAAGGCTGTTAATTCTAATATCTAAACTTTTCTAAAAATAAGATGTCGAGCAAGGTATAATCTGAATAGCGCGAATAGATATAGAATTAGATATATAGATTATATAGATTATAAAAAATTATATAGATTATATATCCTTTGATATAGATTAGAAAAAGTCTAGCACAGAGCAGTTACGTTTAATAGGTGCTGAAGAGTCTTATCAACGATTTACAGGTAACAAGAATTAAAAATGAAAAGTTCTCTTAAATCATTCACAATATACTCAAAAAAATCTATATATAAGCTACAATACTTTACTATTATATAACTATTATTATGTATTATTGTATTATTGAATTATTATTATTATTATTATTATTCATCGTATTATTATTATTATAGTTATTAGTTATTATTTTATTATTTTATTATTATTATCTATTATTAATTATTTTATTATATTTTTTCCTGTTACTATTATTAATTATTATTATTATTATTATTAGTTATTATTATTGATTATTTTATTATTATTATTATTGAGTATTATTTTATTATTATTATTATTATTATCTATTTTATTATCTACTTATTATTATTATTAATTATTATTGATTTTACTAAATTATTTATAAATATATATACTTAATTAATTATTATTATTATGTATTATTATTAGTTGATTATTATTATTGATAGTTATTATTAATTATTATTATTATTATTGATCATTATTATTGATTCTATTATTCTTATTATTATTATTATTATTATTATATTTTATTATTGGTTGATATTATTATTCAATTATTATTATTAGTTATTATTATTATGTATTATTGATTGATTATTATTATATTATTATGTAATTAATTATGCTATTTATTATTTATTAATTATGTATTATATTATAATTATTTATTATTAATATAGTTGTTAGTATCTAGTAAGTAGTATTTAAAGTGGTGATAGTAGTGTTTATTACTATGTCGTTCGTACTGATACTACTGTCACTACTGTATGATTGACTGCCATGTTATTTAATACTATTATTATTATTATTATTAGGATATGAAATAGCATTAGGTTTGGTTTCATTGTTAACAGCTTTTATGAACTTTATTTTACTATTTTACCCATGTATTTTTATTAAAAATTTAAATATATTGATATTATTATCAATTATTATGCATTCATTTTGATTATTATTATCTTGGTTATTATTGTATTAATTATTTATAGTTATTATTCATTTATTTTTTATTATTATTATTATTATTATTTGTATGTATTATTATTATTTTATTAGTAGTTATTATTATTATTAGTTGATTATTATTATTATTGATTTTATTATTAATTAATAAATTATTTTATTATTACCTTATTATTATTATTACTTATTCTTATTATTTTGATGTTAATATATTATTAGTTATTATTATTATTATTCTTATTGATTATTGAATTATTATTAGTAGAAGTTTTAACCTTTTGTGGCTTCCAACTCCTAAATATTTTCTTCTGAATTCATTTAGTTTCCTTAATATTAATGCTACGAGAATATTTGCAAAGCAGGTTTGATTCTTTACATAGAATGAGATTATTTGTGACATAAAGATTTAAAAAATTTAAATCACAAATTAAATTTTAGAATTTTAGATTGTTAGCAATTTCATTAATATGTTAAGCTTATATGTTATATTTAACGTTATATTTATATCTAATGTTTGAAAATAATTCAGTTCTATTGTACAGGAATCAAAACTCTGAAGATGTCGCGAAGGTTTGACGGAGATCGCACAGTCAGGAGTCTAATAAATAGTAAATATGCCATCTTACTTTTTTGGCAAATGTATTCTTTAGATTATATATTAAGGAACGCAATAATATCAGAAGAACATTTGTTTATGGTGAGTTGGGAGCAAAAAGTGAAACCCCTTTATTATAAACAACGCTTGTGTAGATATTCTATATATTATTATTGATCTTATTATTATTTAATTTATTTTATTTTTTATTATTATTTTATATATTATGTTTTATTATTATTATTATTTATTATGTTTATTATTAGTTATTATTTTATTATTATATTATTTAGTAGTAGTAGTAGTAGTAGTAGTAGTAAGTGTAGTAGTAAGTAGTAAGTAGTAGGTAGTACGTATTGAGTAGTAATTATTTTTAGAGCTCCTATTATTAAATGTATTTCGGGTTCGAGCCGGAGCACAACAATGTGTTGCAATTAGTAGACCCGTTTCAGATACTAGGGAAATTAATTTTGAGTTATGGGTGATAATAGACCGATGTATTGAAATTGTAAATATAGTTGACGCCCATATATAACTGAAATGTTATGACTCTTTTTGTTTATTGCATGATAAATTGGTAATTCTCGTGTTCTGAGATAAAAAATTTGAATTGATGTGAAGTTTGTTGTATGGTATAGCAGACTTCATACAGTAGGCATCAAAGAGACAGTTAAATGACAATAAAAAGATCCTGAGGGAGATGTGATGGTGACGGCGGAGGAAATTAATGAGAGATGAACTGGATATTTTGAGTCTTTGTTGAACATGGAGAGGGAGGACGAAGTGCTGAGGGAGAAGGATGATTTGGAGTACAAGAGGTGGAGGAGAAGGAGAATTAGTTTACGCTGCAAGCGAGGAGATTATTGCGAGGATGAAAACGGAAAAGTTTCTGGTGAGGATGGTGTTTGGTATAGAGCTGTTGAGGGAGGGGAGGGGGCCTCAAACAAAGAAGTATATACGAAAGCTACGAAAGCTGAATAGCTGTTGGAAGATGTGGTAAAGTGTCGGAGGAGTGGGGGAGAACAATAATCTTGCCTATATATAAGGGAAAGGGAGATTCTGGTATTTGTGAAAATTACAGTGACATATCGCTGATAAATCATATAGTAAAGGTATGCGAAAGAATGATAGAGAGAAGATTGAGAGGAAGTATAGAAACAAAGTGGGAGATGAGCAACATGGTACAGGTAAAATAGGGGAACAACGGATCTGGTTATTAGTTTAAGACAGATTGTAGAGAAGACGTGGGAATTCAATGCCCTTCATGGATTTACAAAAAGCCTTTGATTCGGTGTCAAGAGATAGGTTGTGGGGATGTCAAGAGGAGGAATATGAAATTTCGGGGGAAAATAACAAACGCAAATAAGAGCTGGTACTAGGTGTTGCATATGGGCAAGTGAGGACTGGAAAATGAAACGTGAGAGGTGGTTTTCAAGGTGAGGGGAGGGATGAAGCAGGGAAGTGTATTATCGTCCCTGTTGTTTATTGCTTACTTAGACTGGGTTAAAAATAATTTTAAAGCAGGATGGGATAAGAACAATAAATGGGGTGTTCTGTCATACGCCGACGATATCGCTTTTTGGAGCGAGAAAGAGGAGGATATGGAAGAGGGACTTGAAAGGTGGAATGTGTTTCGAAGAGGTGATCTGAAAATGAATAAGGAGAAAACGGTGGTTGTAAGAGTAAATAGAGAGAGAGAGAAATAGGAAAGGTTAATACCCAGGTATATGGAGGTATCATAAAAGAGGTAGAAAGTTTAAACATTTAGGAAGTGTGTTCGGAAATTGGGGAGGAGTAGGGGAAGATATCGCCGAAAAGATAAGTAAATACAGAAGAAGCTGAAGTATCAGAATGTGCCCCTGCAGGCGAAAAG
Organism: Trachelipus rathkii; assembly: GCA_015478945.1. Classification (NCBI taxonomy): domain Eukaryota; kingdom Metazoa; phylum Arthropoda; class Malacostraca; order Isopoda; family Trachelipodidae; genus Trachelipus; species Trachelipus rathkii. The sequence goes on along the minus strand of JABUQX010043541.1, from coordinate 30,839 downwards.
AAACTTTTTCAAGAATATTTTGACTCCCATATTGATATATGGTGGGGAGAGTTGGACAACAAACACAGTTACAAGAGGCAGAATACAGGTAGCGGAGAAGAGGCCCTTGAAGGTAGTGTTGGAAAAGAGCAAAATATATAGAGTGAGCAATTAACATATAAGAGAGAGAGAGCAGGGGTATGTGCGATGAGAAATAAGAGAGGAAAGGCCAAACTGAGGTGGCTGGGATATCTGGAGAGGATGGGGGATTGGAGAATTGCGAAGAAATGTTAGGAGTGGAGGCAGGGAGGCCGGGAGGCAGGGAGGTCGGGAGGCAGGAAACCGAGGAAGAGGCCAAGAATAAGGTGCAGAGACGAAGTGGAGGAGGTGCTGGCAAGGCACCGTTTCCCGAACATCGTGGAACTGAGAAGAAATGATCACTTCTAGGATAGAGACGGATGGAGAGGGAGGCTAGGCCAACTGATGGCAACATAAATGCCTATCTGGGAACTTAAGTAAGAAGTATATATATATATATATATATATATATATATATCTATATTAAAACAAATATGTATTATTATATTTGTGCCTATCGACATATATATATATATATATTATATATATTATGGAAGAGAGTGTAGGGTGCCGAGCTTATTGAATGCGGATGATTTGGTTTTGTAGGTTGAAACTGAAGAGAGTTTCAGAGGATTGGTAGAGGGGTTTGGAAGGGTTTGAAAGTATATGTAGATAAGAGTAAGGTTATGGTAGTGAGTGAGGAGAGTCCGTGTGTGAAGTCATGTTAGATAGTGAGCAACTGGAACAAGTATCCGAGTTTAAATATTTAGGATATATGTTGGATGAAAAGGGAACGTATGATACAGAATGTAGTAGGAAAGTTGTGAATGGTAGGAAGTTGGCTGATGTGAATGGTAGGAAGTTGGGTGGTGCAATTAAATCCTTGGTGGATGTGAAGGGACTAAGTCTTGAGTGCGCCAGGGTTTTGCATGAGGGTATGTTGTTACCTGTGTTATTAAATAGTAGTGAAACTACGGTCTGGAATAAGATGCATATATCTAAGGTACAAAGTGTTCAGATGGACAACTTAGGGGCGTGTTAGGTGTCAGAATAATTGATAAAATGAGGAATTAACTCATTAAGGAGTTGTGTGGTGTGAAGAAAGGAGTAAATTGGAGAATAAACGAGAGTACATTGAGATGGTTTGATCATATGGAATAGTTAGATGATAGTCGGTTGACTAAGCGGATGTATAGTGGTAAGTGTGTTGGGAATCGACCGGCTGGGAGACCGAAGAAAAAGTGGATTGAGTCAATGAAGGAATGTCTGAAGGAAAGGAATGTAGGTTTGGTAGAGCCGAGAAGGAAGGTGCATAACAGAAGTAAATGGCGGGGTTTTGTGAAGGAAAATGGTTGTGGGCTTTTCCCAAAGGATGAACCCCAGATTGACGAGATAACACAGTGAGGGTTCGTGGCAGTCTCGTGAAACCTCAGCGTGGATTTTTCTGACTGCGAAGACTTCTCACTCGAGGACATAAAGGGGACGGTATAGGGGGCTTTCTTTTAGACTTGCGTCATGTTTTTTTTATTCTTTCCTGTTCTGGTGTATGCTACGCAACTCCCCCACAATCTGGGGCATAGGAGCGAAGAATTGGATAATATATATATTATGATATATATAATAATATATTTATATAATATGATATATATATATATATTATATATATATATATATATATAGTATATATATATAGATATATAAATTTATATATATATATATATATATATATATATATATATATATTTTATAAAATGATTATATATATATATATATATATATATATATATATATATATATATATATATATATATATATATATATATATATATTGGCGAGATGGAGATTGATTGGATTTGGAAGTTGGATAACAAATTCTTGCCCTAATATATAATCCATTAATATTTGATGAATGCTCTTGTATACGTTTTAGATATATATATATATATATATATATATATATATATATAATATATATTATATATATTTTATACTATATATATATATTTTACAACCTCCTGTGGCAAAACCATTCCAAAATTTAAAGCTCTTTTTTTGCTGAAAGAATGCTTTCTTATATCAAGATGCATGCTTTCTTCTTAATCTTGTGCTTGTTTTGCCCTGGTCTCCCTATATTTCTAATGTTCTAACTATGAAGAATTTATTGGTTCTCCGTATTATCAATAGATGTTAAAATTTTGTAGACTTGTATACTTGTATCATGTCCCGTCTGAGAAATCGCCTTTCTACTGAAAACATTCCTAACTCCTTCAGCCTCTCCTCATAAGCTCTTACCATCAAACCCAGAAATCATTCCTGTTGCTCTACGTGCACTCTCTCTAGGATATCTAAGTCTTTCTTTAAATAAGGGGCCCAAACTTGGCAGAATACTCATATTATGCTAACATACTATTATTACAGTTTTACTTTATTACCTTCTTTGCTCTTGTAAAACAACATGTCCCAATTTATTTAGAACAGCTTTCTTTTTAGTTTTCTTATTTGCTCCAAACACTCTTTAGATAACTTCAAATTACTGTTATAATTTACACCTATACTATTTTCTTGGTCCACAGGTTCAAGCTAATCCCCATTCATATCGCAGTTAAAACTTTTATTTGAGCAACCTTGGTGAAGAACCTTACATTTTTTACTATAAAAATTCATTTGCCACTTATCTGTCCACCCAAGAAGTATCAGATCATTTTGAATCTTTATACACCTTCACTTTTCCTAATGAGGGCCACTTTGGTATTCATCTGCAACTTTAGAAACCTTTGCATTTAAACGTCCATGGTCTTAAAATCACTTATATATATGAGGAACAATAGTAAACCCAGCACTGAACCTGTGGGACACCACTCTTCACTATTTTCCCATTGATGATTTATTGCCATTAAGTTGACACAGTTTTCTATTCCACAACTACTCTTTTATCCAACAAATTCTTGAACACACTTGACCTATGTTTCACACTAGTCCTTCTCTCTATAAATACACCCATTTGTTCGTCCTATTGGTAAAGCTTGAACCACATCTTATTTATCTCTCTCGGTCAGCAATGTTTCATCCAATTGCTTATCCTGCCCTATGCGTTTTTTTTCTAGGCACTGTTGATCGGCTGATTGGGGGGGCCTTTGCGTCGATTCTACGGCTAACTATAATTGGAATGGGACTGCCTTTGACTCTGATGACGCTTCGGCTCTTGCCACTAAGGTGGGAGCTGTATCGTTGACGGGATGAGCAGGTTCATTCCTTCTTCGACTAAATCTTTCTCTCCTCTAAATCCATGGTTCGCTCGTACTTGTATCGGGAGTGGAAAAATTCTCGTTCTCCTATCACTCTCGCTAATTTTTATTCAGATAGAAATCGTTGCAAGAATACTCTTCGACGAGTGCATGGGCTCCTTAAATCTGTAAACGTTAGGAAGGTGGGTGGCCCGGATGGCATTCCTTCCCGGGTTTTTGCCAAAAAACATCTCTACATTTCTGCTTAAATCATCTTTTGGCCCCTCTTTATTGATCTGCATGCTCTGTTGCTAACTCTCCAAATGAAAAGAGGCCAATCTCTTCGCCTCCTATTTTCCCCTACTCAACCTTGGACGATTCTGCCATCCTTCCTCCTTTGCTCTTACTTCACCTCTCAGGGTGTCCTATGTCTTTACCTGGGATTTACATTTGATCGGGTACACGGGCTCCTGAGATCTATGAACGTTAGGAAGGCGGGTGGCCGGGATGGCATGCCTCCCCGAGTTTTGAGGAATGTGCTTACGTGCTGACCCCGCCTCTCGTTCAACTATATTTTCTCTATGTCTCAATATTAGCTCAATACTAATACTTAATACCCCGCCCCTCGTTCAACTATATTCTCTATGTTCTCAATAAATACTCATACTAATACTAATACTACTAGCTCAATACTAATTCTCTTCCATCTTCTGTGTTCCCTGCTGAAATTTAATCTCACTCACTTTAAAGTCTGCGTCTGTGCTTCATCTGCTTAATTTGCGCTAGCGGATGAAATTGGCGTGCGACACCCCCTCCCTGAATTTTAGGGCTCTGCCCGTGAGTGGTGGTTGACAACTAAAAAAAAAAAAAAATGTACCACTCCACCTTTACCACATTGAATAACTCTTCATCGCCTTATGTGGGGAACCTTATCAAAGTTATTATATATATATATATAATAAATATATTATATATATTATATATATATATTATATAATATAATATACTATATAGAGAGAGAGAGAGATGAGGAGAGGAGAGAGAGAGACGAGAGAGAGAGAGAGAGCGGCAGAAATAGTTTTTTTATAAGTAGAATTGGAAAAAGAATAAAAAATAAATTAAAAAAACAGCAAAAAAATCAAATTCATATTAAATTTCAATAATAATAATTAATAATAATAATAATAATAATTGTTATAATTAATAATAATAATAATTAATAATAATAATAATAATAATAATAATAATAATAATAATAATAAATAATAATATATTTAGGTTATTTTTCAAAGTAGTTTCCCATTAAAATACATTTTCTTTCAAGGAAAACGAATTTTTGCAAATATTTTAAGGTTGTTTCATCATATTTCGTACTTTATAAAATACATATTATTTCTAAAGTAAGGAACTTTAATTGACTTAATTTTGTAAAAAGAGTAAAATTTATTATTATATTTCACTGTTCAAAAAATAATAATTTTTGAATTCTAATGAGTTAATAATTTACTTATATTTCATTGATTTTAATTTAATAAGAATTTTAAAGTACTTATGCTTTAAAATGAGAAACAAATTCGCTCAAATAGTTCTCAGCACAAAATTTATTAGGATGAGCTAACCCATGTTAGAATGATAATATAGATTGACATATAACAACATATATATAATTAATAATTTGATAATGTGCTCGCAATGGATCCTACAAATTTACAGAGTTACCTGGCATGTTATATTAATATTAATTTCATTGTTAATTGAATCGCTTTTTCAAGCCGCATATATATTATATATAATATATATATATATATATATTATATTACTTATATATATATATATATATATATATATTATATATATATTATATATATATATATATAGTATATATATAATGAAAAATGAAAATAATAATGAAATTTGGAAAAAGAATTGATTTATTTTTTATCTCATCTGGTCAGTTATCTCCGCATCAATAAATGACTGGACGCTTCGCCACTGATTTATTTTGATATAAAATATATATATATACTTTATATACATATATATACACGCACATATAATAATATTATATATAGTATTATATATTATATATATATATATATATATATATATATATTATATATATATATTACAATCGTTCCCATCGGTTAGCAATGTTCATTGACACATGATAACATTTTTGTGTGGAATTTTTGCTTTGTTTTTTTTTGTTTCGTTTGTTTGTTTATTATTATTTTTTTTAGACAGAAAATGCTTAAAGAATTTGGACTTAAAACTTACCTGTCTGACTCTCGTTTCGAAATCAATAATAATAATAATAATAATAATAATAATAATAATAATAATAATAATAATAATAATAATAATAATAATAATAATAATAATAATAATAATAATAATAATAAATAATAAAATTTAATAATTAATAATAATAATAATAACAATTTAAACAATTAATAATAATAATTGATTAATATTTATATTTGTGTGTGAAAATATCACACAAATATAAAAATAATATAATAAATAATAATAATATAATTATATAATAATAATAATAA
>JABUQX010043541.1:0-20000 GCA_015478945.1 Trachelipus rathkii | reverse complement strand
CACATACTTTGCATTTCTGTCCTCGTGGGTCATAGCGATGAGTAGGGTTTCACTGATCCCCCATATCCTCTATGGCTGCTCTTGTGCTCTTCTGGAAGGTTTCACAGGTCTCCCGAACCCTTTGGGTCCTCTTTGAGGAGTGGTCATCAACTTGTCATTTTATACTACTACTTAGTCATGTATATGTACCAAGCGTTTGCGCATACATGTATATGCATCATGCGTATGCGCATCTCATCTTCTATCTTCTGAAGCGAATCATCCCACCCGCAAGGAATAACATTAAATTGCGGGAATTTAAAAAAGTGACCTATACCAATCACTAGCCGAACTGGAACTCGACCCCCTAACCACTCTGGCAAATGTATTGAACTTAACAGATTGGGCTCTCTGAATGCCCATTAATATATAAACATTTAGTCCTTACATATAAAAGGTTTTATGCATACCAAAAATTTGGAATCAGCTATTTCCATACTTTTCCCAAATTAAATCTGGAAATTTTTTATCAATTTGCCATTAATTATTATATATATATATATATATATATATATATATATATATATATATATATTATATATATATTATATTATATAATATATATATATATATACATAATTATATATATATATATATATATATAATATATATATGATATATATTAATAATATATATAATATAATAATATTATATATATATAATATATATATATATATAACAACGAGAGAGAGAAGAGGAGAGAGAGAGAGAGAGAGTAAAACCGCTATCATCCATACCCTCCAGACAACATAACATATACACATACTTACACACCACACACCACACACACACGCCCGTTACGCTATTTTATATACACACACACCGGCCTAGGCTTACTTATACACAACATACACCCGCAAAGGACACTTACACTCACACCTACACCTACACCTACACACATACACACACACACATGCCTAGACACATACACCCTCCCTATATACACACACCCACCCCTTACCAACCCTGACGATGGATACATACACCACCCTAGCTCAACACCTAACATCTACACACACTATGCACTTATACCACTTGCACCCACCCTTAGATTACATACACCCCACCCTAGCTCACACCTACACCATACACATTTTACACACATTACACCCATCCTAGATACATACACACTCACACCTACACACGCACACAAACACACATGCCTAGACACATACACCTATCCTATATACACACACACACCTACCCTCACCAACCCCGCCATAGATACATACACCCCCTTAGATACATACACCCGAGTAGTTCACACCGATACCTACACCTACACACAACATGTATATATATATATATATATATATAATATATATTATAATATAATATATATATATATATATATTATATATATAATATATATATATATATATATATATATATATATATATATATATAGACATATATATATACCTTTTTAATTAAAATAAAAATGATCATGGGACAAGGGAACGGTATCCAGAGGAGCGTTTGGGGTAAAGCCCCATCAGCGACTAATTCACAATTGATGAGTCGATTACTGAGGTCGTGTAGTTACACTCTAAAACCAGGAAAAGCTGAGCAATAACATTAAAAATTAGAAATCTATTTAATAAGTTAAAGCAAATATTAAAATTGAAAAATTAATGAGGAAGGAGAAAGGAAGAAAAAGCCAGAGTGGCTGATATATAACATTATTATTATACAATTGTACGAATTTATTAAAAACATAAACTTTACAGACCTTAAATCAGTAAAACAGTAAATCAAGAGGGTGTTACCTAGCAACAAAGGGATTAGTACGCTTTTGTTTTACTGCTTTACTGCTTTAACTCATATGTTTTACTGCTTTAACTCATATATTTATTAACATTACATACCTTAAAGCAGTAAATCAGTAAATCAATAGAGGTGTTGCCTAACACCAAGCGGCTTAGTATGCTTTTGTTTTACTGTTTTACTGCTTTAACTCATATGTTTTTACTGCTTTAACTTATTTATTATTATTACATACCTTAAAGCAGTTAAATCAGTAAAGCAATTAGAGGTGTTACCTAACACCAAGCGGCTTAGTATGCTTTTGTTTTTACTGTTTTACTGCTTTAACTTCATATTGTTTTACTGCTTTAACTCATATATTTATTAACACTTACATAACCTTAAAGCAGTTAAATGCAGTAAATAATAGAGTGCTTACCTAACACCAAGCGCTTAGTAGTGCTTTTTGTTTTACTGTTTTACTGCTTCTAACTCATATGTTTTACTGTTTAACTCATATATTTATTCATTCATACCTTAAAGCAGTAAACAGTAAATCATAGAGGTGTTACCTAAACCAAGGGTTAGTATGCTTTTGTTTACTGTTTTTAGTATGCTTTAACTCATGTTTTACTACTTTAACTCATGTTTTACTGCTTAACTTTCTGCTTTACTGCTTTACACTCATTATATTTATACATTATGGTTTTTTATTTTGTTTTAATACTTTTTAATTTATTTTTATTATTATTTTTATGGTTACTTTTTATTATTATTTTAGTATTTTATTGTACTTAGCGTTATTACTTCGTACCTATTGTTATTATTATTTAGAACACACACACACACACGCACACACACACACACACTTACACACATAACGTATAATTTATTTAAAACATTTTTATTGTTTATTTAGACAGGTATTTTTTTCTTACCATGAAACATTAAGTAAAAGTAATTTTTCAAAGTTTTCTTAAACTTCTATTAATAATCAATCATTAGCTTTGAACAAGAATTTATTATTAACTGTTAATAATTTTTTGTTTATAAATTTTTATAACTATCAAGTTTTAAATAATTCAGTACTAAAATTTATGAAATTTATTAAAAACATATATTTTACGTACCTTAACAATAAATCAGTAAATTCAGTAAGGCAAGCCCCTAGCACCCTCTACACCAAGCTATCCACGTTTGTTCTATTGAACTTACGCTAATCATCTTTAGCCATGTAATAGTATAAAAAACAAAATAAGTTCTTCGTCTGTTAACTAAACATGTATTTATTAAAATCATTCTAAGGTTTTATTTAAAAATAACAATTATTCACTTTATTTTAATATCATTTACAAATATAACTAAAATCATTTCAAAGTTTTTTAAATAATTCGGATTTTTCTTTATTATTATCTATTACATTGACAATCCAACACGAGAAACACAACAACCCGCACTCCTAACAGATACGAAACTGACCGCTCTCTGTAAAATGTGTTGAAAATAACTACTTTAGGCCTAAATTGAGGATAAGCCTTTTTGTACCCGGGGGCGATTTAGGCCTAATTCCAGGTCAAAATATATTTCAAACTAACCTCTTTCTGTAAAAATGTGGTTGCCAATAACTACGTTAGGCCCTTAAATTTAAGACCTAAATTCAGGTAAACCTTTTGTATCCCAGGCTGATTTAAGCCTAATACCAGATCAAAAGGTAATTCCAGTATAGAAAGATTCAATGTTATTATTATTTTTTATAATATTATTTCAAACTGAACATGATGGGTCGGTAAGGATCCTTTAGCAGGTAAGAAGGAAATGCTTTCTTGTGTGAGTTGACGGAGTAATCCTTATCTTCTATATGACTCGTATTTGATTGACGTTTGAGAATTATTTTATCTGCTTTTGGTTTTTTAAGCGTATGTTTAAAAAACATGTTTTTCATATTCCTAAGCCTTACCGTGATTAGATGAAATTAACTTAGTCTTAAACTTGTATTTGAGCAGGTGTGTGGGTTTTATTATTTTTTAGACCCAAACTCATTTTAAATCTAATAGTCGTATTTTAGCTGTTTAAGAGGTGCACAAGTTATCTGATTTGTATTAAAGTGTTTTATTTTTACTAAGTGTATATCATATTTATAATAAAAAATACTTACATTGAGGAATAATTATTAATTTTACTAGAATAGAAAATAATTAATTCACTAGATTTATAGTAAACACGTGAAGCCCAACGCAAGAGTGCCCGCAAGCGCGACCCGGTGCGAACGACACATGAACCCGCCGGCGTAATATACTACGCGGTCGCAAAATATGGAGCGTTGATATTTCAAAGTTGGTAGGGCATACATCTAGAGGATGATACTCTTTTGGGACACCTCCCATTCAGTATGATAAAAGTATTAGTTTTGTGGAACTGTATAATGTATTTACGATATTATAACATATGTTCAGCCGCATTAGTTTATGTTAAATCCTTGTATATCGGTCTGTTTTAGTCATTTGCGTTAGAAGCTTCGTGATTTTTGCTGCATTGGAAGAATTTTCTTATATAGAAGAGGTATGAACTTACATACTTCGATGATTTGAAGTATAATAATATTATACCAATACTGGAAGTCCATAAAGAGAAATTACGGGTTGTACAATGAGGGGAAGTTTATTATGCATGTACACCCATTGTGTATTTAACTAATATAGTAATATAGTAATAATAAGTATTTTAGAATAAAAACTTTTTAATTTAACATAGAGGAGATTAAAACCGTAAAGACATTCCTTGAAAAGGAGGGTATGGGACAACTTCTATACAATTAACTCTACGTCCTATGTAGATGTAGCTTTAAAAATATTAAAATTGTTTTTATATTAAAAGTAATAAAATCTTAAAGGCATACCACAAAGAGGAACATTGCCTACGTCACAGCCGGAGTATTTTGTTCTATTTCCCTCAAGGAATTATATCTTTAGGATAAATAAAACAACTGTTTTTTAAATAAAACAAAATGTTCATTTCAAAAACTAAATGTTTTTCAAGAAAACTTTACCAGTGAAATGGTATTTTCTATAAATAAAATTAAAAATGTTCAAGTAAGAAATTAAAATGGACGGCTCATAATATAGGAAGCGGTATATTTGAAAATACAAATGATGTAATGAAAGTTTACAAAGGCATATCATAAAGAAAATATTTTGGCGACCGCGTAGTAATTATTACGCCGGCGCGGTTCATGTGTCGGTTTCCGCCAACCGGGTCGCGCTATGCGGGCACTCTTGCGTCTGGGCTTCGTGTTTCTACTATAATCAGTGAATTAATTATTTATTATTCTAGTAAAATTAATAATTTCCTCAATTGTAAGTATTTTTTATAAATATGATATACACTTAGTAAAATAAACATTTTAATACAAATCAGATAATTTGTGCACCTCTTAACAGCTAAAACGACTATGATTTAAAATGAGTTTGGGTCTAAAAGATAATAAAAAAACCCACACACCTGCTCAAATACAAGTATTAAAGAACTAAGTTAATTTTCATCTAATCACAGGTAAGGCTTAGGTGAAAAAACATGTTTTTGCATACCTTAAAACCAAAAAGCGATAAAATAATTATCAACCAATCAATACGAGGTCATATATAGATAAGGATTACTCCGTCATCACAAGAAAGGAAAGCATTTCCTTTTTAACTGCTTAAAGGATCTTACCGACTCCAGCATGTTTCCGTTTGAAATATATTTATAAAAATAATAATAACATTGATTTTCTTGTCTATACTGGAATACCTTTTGACCTGTATTAGGCTTAAATCAGCCTGGGATACAAAATTTTTATCTGGAATTTAGGTCTAAATATGGCCTAACGTAGTTTCATTGCGACACATTTTACAGAAAGGGTCCAGTTGAAATATATTTGACCTGTATTAGGCCAAATAGCCCCGGTACCAAAAAGGGCTTATTCCCTAAGATTTAGGCCTAAAAAGTAGTTATTTCAAACATTTTACAGAGAGCGGTCAGTTTCGTATTTTCTGTAAGGAGTGCGGGTTGTTGTGTTTTCTTCGTGTTGGATTGTCAATGTACATAGGATAATAATAAAGAAAATTTTCCGAATTATTTTAAAAAACTTTGAAATATTTTTAGTAACATCGAGCGAATAATATAAAATGTAAGTGAATATTTATTAATTTTAAATTAAAAACCTGAATGATTTAATAAAATTACATGTTTATGTTATCAGAGAAGAAAACTTATTTTGTCTTATTTTATCTTATTACATGGCTAAAGATGATGTAAAGCAGTAAGTCAATAGAAACAAAAACGTGGAGCTTGGTTTGTAGGAGGGGTGGCTAAGGGCTTGCCCATTATTTGATTTACTTGATATATTGCTTTAAGGTACGTAAAATAGTTATGTTTTTAATAAAATTTCATAAAATTTTAGTAAAACTTATTTTAAAAACTTGATAGTTATAAAATTTATAAACAAAAAAGTATTAACAGTTAATAATAATTCTTTGTTCAAGCTAATGATTGATTTATTATAGAAGTTTAAGAAACTTTGAAAATAATTTTAGTTTTATTTGAATGAGGTTTTAATAAATGTACGTGTTTAATTTAAACATAAAATTTTAATTTAATTATACGTTATGTGTGTAAGGTGTGTGTGTGTGTGTGTGTGTGTGTGTGTGGTGTGTTTGTGTGATGTGTGTGTGTGGTGTTGTGTGTGTGTTCTAAATAATAATAAACAATAGGTATTGAAGTAAATAAACACTAAGTATAATTTAAAGAATTAAAAATCAATAATAAAAATAAAAAAAAATAATAATAAAATAATTAAAAAGTATTAAACAAATAAAAACATAATGTTAATAAATATATGAGTTAAAGCAGTAAAACATATAAGTTAAAGCAGTAAAACATGAGCTAAAGCAGTAAAACATGAGTTAAAGCAAAAAAACAGTAAAACAAAGCATACTAACGCCGCTTGGTGTATAGGGAAGGCTGATTGATTTACTGATTTACTGCTTAAGGTATGTAATGATTAATAAATATAGGAGTAAAGCAGTAAAAATGATGAGTTAAAGCCAGTAAACAGTAAAAACAAAAGCATACTAAGCCGCTTGGTGTTAGGTAACACCTATATTTGTTTTACTGATTTACTGCTTTAAGGTATGTAAATGTAAATTATATAAGTTAAATCAGTAAAACATATGAGTTAAAGCAGTAAAACAGTTAAAACAAAAGCCTACTAATTCCTTTGTTGCTAGGTACACCTCTATTTGATTTACTGATTTTACTGCTTAAAGGTATTGTAATGTTATTAAATTTATGAGTTCTAAAAGCAGTAAAACATTATGAGTTTAAAGCAGTAAAGCAGTAAAACAAAAGCGTGACTAATCCTTTGTTGCTATGTAACACCTCTATTGGATTTACTGTTTTACTGATTTAGGTCTGTAAATTATATGTTATTAATTAAAATTTCGTACAATTGTAAGTAAATAAAATGTTTTATATATATATATTCTGGCTTTTTCTTCCTTTCTCCTTCCTCATTCTTTTTCATTATTTTTATTGGTATAACTTATTAAATAGATTTCTAATTTTAATGTTATTGCTCAGCTTTTCTGGTTTTAGAGTGTAACTACAGCGACCTCCAGTACTTGACTCATCAATTGTGAATTAGTCACTGATGGGGCTTTACCCAAACGCGTCCTCTGGATACCGTTCCCTATCCATGACTCATTTTATTTAAGGTAAAAGGTTGTATATGTGTGTCTATGTATATATATATATACATGTGGTGTGTGTAGGTGTAGGTATAGGTGTGAATTACTCGGGTTGTATTGTATCTAAGGGGTGTATGTATCTATGCGGGGTTTGGGAGGGCTAGGTTATCGTGTGTGTGTATCATAGGCATAGGTTTATGTGTCTAGGCATGTGTGTTTGTGTGCGTGTGTAGGTGCTTGAGCCTTAGGGATTGGTATGTATCTAGGTGTGGGGTATGTGGTATAATGTGTAGGTGTAGTGTGAGCAGTGTGGGTGTTATTGTATCTAAGGGTGCGGTGCATGATGTGTATAAAGTGTCAATAGTGTGTGTAATGTAGGTGTGAGCTAGGGTTGGTGTATGTATCATGTCAGGGTTGTAAGGGGGGTGTGTGTATATAGGCGAGGGTCGTATTGTTCTAGGCATCTGTGTGGTGTGTAATGTTGATGCTAAGCGTGTAGGTGTAAGGTCGTGAGTGTAACAGTGTCTCTTTGTGGGTATGTGTGTATAAGTAGCCTAGGGGTTGTGCGTGTGTTAAGTGAGTCGGCGTGTGTGTGTGTGTGTGTGTGTGTGTGTGTAGTATGTGTATATGTATGTATGTATTGTGGTGTATGGATGATAGCGTTTACTCTCTCTCTCTCTCTCTCTCTCTCTCTTCTTCTCTCTCTCTCTCTCTCTCTCTCTTCTCTCTCTCCTCTCTCTCTTCCCTCTCTCTCTCTCTCTCTCTCTCTCTGCTCTTTCTCTCTCTCTCTCTCTTCCTCTCTCTCTCTCTCTCTCCTCTCTTCTCTCTCTTCTCTCTCTCTCTCTCTCTCTCTTCTCTCTCTCTCTCTCCCCCTTTCTCCCTTTTTCTCTCTCTCTCGTCTCTATTATATGTATATATATTATATTATATATATATAGTTATGAAACTACTTCGTTACTTATATATATATATATATTATATATATATATTATATTATATATTATAAGTAAAATATATATTATAATATATATATATATCTTATATATAATATATATATAATTATAATATATATATAATATATAATATTATATATATATATATATATATATATATTAATGCAAATTGAATAATGAGAATTCCAGATTTAATTTTGGAAAAGTATGGAAATAGCTGATTCCAAATTTTTGGTTGCTATGCATAACACCTTTATATGTAAGGACTAAATGTTTATATATTATTAATGGGCATTCAGAGAGCCCAATCTGTTAAGTTCAATACATTTGCCAGAGTGGTTAGGGGTCGCGTTGCAGTTCGGTTAGTGACTGTTATAGGTCACTTTTTTAAATTCCCGCAATTTAATGTTATTCCTTGCGGGTGGGGTGATTCGCTTCAGAAGATAGAAGATGAGATGCGCATACGCATGATGCATATACATGTATGCGCAAACGCATGGTACATATACATGACTAAGTAGTAGTATAAAATGACAAGTTGTGACCACTCCTCAAAGAGGACCCAAAGGGTTCGGGAGGCCTGTGAAACCTTCCAGAAGAGCACAAGAGCAGCCATAGAGGATATGGGGGATCAGTGAAACCCTACTCATCGCTATGACCCACGAGGACAGAAATGCAAAGTATGTGAAAGGTGGAGATGAGGTATAAACTTCTGAGCTCAACGTTCAAAGAGGCCATACAGAGCTAGATGGAAAACAAACAACACTTATCCTTATAGTTGTATATATAATATATATATATTATTATATATATATTTAATTATATATATATATAGATATTTATATATATAATATATATATATAGTTATATATATATTTAAGCTTAATGGAGTATTTATGAAACCCAAATTTGATTAAGGCATGTCTTTAGAATCCTAGAAGCGAGTCTTGTATATGATAGATACCTGTTTGATGACGTCATTTGAAAAATACATTCGTGAATATTAAAAATACATTCATGATCCTACGTAAAGGAAGATTAAATATTGCGGGAAAATAAAAAAGAGGACCATTGAAGGAGATGAGTTATTAGAAAAACCGAGCGGAGGATGCGGAAACAGCGAAAAGAAAAAAAAAACGATCCGACGTGATGCAGAGTTGTTGGTTGCCGGCGCCTGGTGCTTGTGGTTTCCGGCCGCGGCTCTGGCAGGGTCTTGCGGTCAAGCGAAAACCGGTTTGCGTGAACTCCGGCGAACACCCCCTCCCCCACTTAAGGAAGGCGTGGGTGTATTATATTATATTATTATTTATAATTATTATTATTTATTATTATTTGGTTCAAGTCAGGTGTGATGTTGGGGGTAAATAAGAGGCCTAGGGGTAAAAGGTCAAGACCAAAAAAAGGTCAAGGCCAAAAAGGTCCAGGAAGGTATCTGAGTAATAAAAGTTTTTTTAAACAATTATATTTAAAAAAAAGGCTAAAAAAGTGCCAAAAACTATAGAAAAAAAAAAAAGTGCTAAAAAAAGTTGCTTGAAATATAAGGAAAAGGCCTTTAAAAAGTGCTTGAAATATAAGAAAAATGCTTAAAAAAGTCCAGGAAGGTACCTGGTATTTTAAAAATATATTCCTCACTGACATTGGCTCGTATTCCCCATCTGAGAGTGGGGTGGGGTAAGACTGAAATTGCCAAGTTTATGTTAACTATACTAATATATATATATTATATATATATAATATAATATATATATAATATATATAATATATATACTATATATATATATATATATATTATATATATTATATATATATATATATATATATAATATTATATATAATATATAAGGAGGCGCAGATGGTGATTGATTGGATTTGGAAGTTGTGTAACAAAGGAAAACAAAAAAAAATAAAAATGGGAAGTAAACGAACCCAGTCCCTTACTTAACGTATTTTTCTCAGGTGGGAGCAGAGACTTAAGGAGAGGAAGATTGAATACTAGGGGGAAAATAGGAAGAATTCAAGGAGTCCGCCAAAACAATGTGGCTGGAAAAGAAGGAGCACCACAACGAGTGATCTTTGAGTACTCCATATTCACCACAATATTATGTTGAGAGTAAGCAAGGCACCACTTGTGTTACGAGGGATGCGCAGTGCAGGAGGAATGCGAGAGGTCAATTTTCTCGAGCACCTGCCGTTGTAATACCTATAGAAAAGAGATAGGGTGCCAAGGTCACTTCGCAGAGAAAGAGGGGTCAAAGGAGTCAGAAAGTAAGGGACAGTTTATAAGTCTCTTAGCCTTAGCCTCAACCCTATCCAAAGAGAGGGTGGACCGGAACTCACTCCAAATGTGAGACAGTATTCATACAGGACGAATAAGACCTTATACTAACTGAAATATCTGAGCAGAAGAAAAAAATTCACGCAATCTGAACAGAATTTCCAGCTTCTTTGAGGCCATTTTAGTAACAGATGTGATATGAGGTCTCTAAGACAATTCACTATTTATGTTTAGTCCAAGAATGCTTATGTTGTTTACAGGTGAGACATTAGAGCCCTCGAAGGGGATAGGAAAGTTGGAAGGTGTTTTAGAGAGGGAGATATGAAGAAGTTGAGTTTTGAAAGAGTTGAATTTCACAAGATTGCGGTTACTCCACTGAGAAATCCCGACCAGATCGGCAAGAATTGAATCGGAAAGCTGCAAACGAGAGGCAACTCTAGATACAAATGAGGGAACATATTTGCAATGAGTGGAAGTATGAATAGTTGAGTCATCGGTATAAGTGTGAAAAGAGTTAGAAGTACAGCTAAGAAGATCGTTGTTGAAAGTAGGAATAAAGTTGGAGATAAAACAGAACCCTGAGGAACACCACAATTAATAGGAATAAGAAAGGAGGCAGAGGTTGCTCCACCAGCAAGATCTGAAATGAAACGATCTGAAAGAAAACTACTAGACAAGAATAAGCGAAGCGAAAGATGAAATCCAAAGGAAGGTAGCTTAGAGAGTAGCGACGCGTGCCATACCCTGTCAAAAGCCTTAGATATATCAAGCGCTACCAATTGTTTATGTGACCAGTGAGTGAGGTTGTGTTAATTTTTGCTCTCCAATTTTACTAATATAATTTGTGTATTTGAAAGTGAATTTAGTAAACAAATTAGTGTTGTGTATTTAATTACACTACTGTTGTGTAAATAACTACAGTCATTAACAATTGTTATATTAATTTTGTGATAATTTAAATTTGATAGCCTAACCCTTAGGCTAACATAGTAAAGGATTTTACTGTTGTTCTGTGTCTGGGTTTATTTGGATTCTTAAATAGGTGACTTTCTGTATTTAAATACAGTCTTTATTAATTGTTTTTACTTTAATTTAGTGATAATTTTAATTTTAAAATTAGGTTTTCCAGTCACAGACTTACAGTTAAGCCTACCTTATTAACTTTTATATATCCCTGGCCTAGGCTAAGGCTAAATTTAGGCTTGTTTAAATTTTTAACCTATTTTAAGGAGATTAGTTTATTTCTTTTTTAGGCTCTTAGTGATATTATTAAACTGTTTTGGTTAAAATAATAGGTTACAGGTTAGTAGATAATAATATTTAAAGTATAGATGCTCGTGCTGATAACTGTGGGACTGTGAGAGGTGAATATGTGGATAGCTGCCTTGTTTGTGTTTTGAATGCAGAGAATGTGTTTTTAAGGAAGGAGATTGCAAGACTGAGTGAAGAAATGCATGGATTGAAAGAAGAAGTATTTGAGTTGAGAAGGGAGGGAAGTGTTAGGAAAAAGGTTAGTAGGGTTCGAGCGAGAGGGAGCGGGACCTAGGCGGTAGACAGGAATAGTGATTCACCTAGGCAGGAAGATGAGAGGAAAAGGATAAAGTAGTGTATAATAGGTCTGCAGATGAATATAGAGTTGTAGAAACTAGAAATCCTAATAAGAAGATTAGTATCTCGAAAGTCAGTCAGCCTGTGACATGCAGTAACAAGTTTGACTGTCTTCCAGATGGAGAGGATCAGGAAGAGTTGCATGGTTAATGGTTGAGTTTTTCTAAAGGGAAGACGTGAAAACAATGCTTAATTTGGATACTCTATGACACGATACCTAGATAGACTTTTTCAAAAGAAATAAAAATTCTCAATTAGAGGTATTGTTAGTTAGATGCTAGAGTGAAGTGATATCTTGGATAGGATAGATAGAGAGATTGATTCTAAAAATGTTGATTCAAATGTGATTGGGCATGTGGGTACAAATGATATAGGACATAGAAGGTCAGAAGAATTAATAGCAGATTATAGGAGATTGATTCAGAAGATGAAAGCTAGTGGAAGAAGTGCATGATTTCTGGGATTTTACCTAGGTTAGGTGCAGGTCAGGGAATGGGGAAGTAGGGTTTTAGGTGTAAACGAAAGGGTTGAGAAATTATGTATCTCAGAAAATTTTTGGTTTTTGTATTTGTGGAGAGAATTTCTGGATAAAGTTCTTTTTGCAGCAGATGGAGTTCACTTGAGTTGTAAAGGTGTTGGGTTTTTCAATACCAGTTTGGAGACTTGTTAGCAAAAAAAACTTAGGTAAAGTTGGGGGAGGTTGGGTGGCTAAATCTAGATACAAATAATAGCAATTGGTAACTATAATAGTGGGGAGATAAATAAAGCTTGTTGTTACAGCGGTTTCAAATAATGATTATGATTGAAATAAAATAACAGGCATTTCGAGTTATTCAAATGTTTTTTTACACAAATGCTCATAGCCTTAGAAATAAAAAAAGATGAGCTGATTAGTTATCCATAAATGAGAATCTAGACCTTATTTGCATAACTGAGGCATGGGTTAATGAGAATTATATGGAGACTCTTATCGAATATGAAATAGAGGGATATTCACTTATTTATACCAGGTAGAGGAAGAAGGTGGTGGTGTGGCGCTTTATGTTAAAGCAATATTCAATCTGTATTATGACTGACTTTAAAATGAACATGACATTGAATCAGTGTGCGGTAAGATATTCTTAATATACAATAACATCATTTAAGAATAGGGGCATTTTATAGACCCTTCCTGGCCCAGAGCAAGAATATTAGATTGCGGAAATTGGGAAGAATAGAGGACAGCATTCCCAATAAAGGAAAAGTTATAGTCATAATGGGGTGATTTACTTTTCCTGGCATTCATTGGATTCCTTACTAATTATGGACCATAGTAGTGCTGCATTCATAAATTGTGTATACTAGATAACTTTTTTGACCCAGATGGTCCAAGAACCAACAAAGAAACGATGCACTACTAGACTTAATATTAACTAACGATGAAAGTATGGTGGATTGAAGTTTAGAGTTGAGGAGAATTTAGGATTAGAGACCATAATATAATTAGATTGAATAGGAATGTATATCTGGCCCAGAATTGACAAAGTTAATAAAGAAAAATCTTAGATTCCGAAATGGCGATTTTTTACAAATTCGAGACATGCTTAGTACAACTAACTGGGATAAAGAGTTAAAAGACCAAAACTGTTTTATCATGTGGGAACATTTTAAGCACATTTTAATGAATATTCAGTCAGTATGTTTTAAAGAGAAACCCATTAGGGTGGCAAAGGAAAAACCTGTTTGGTGGAATAGAGAGAATAAGAGATGAAATTTAATGAAAAGCAGATGTTTTAAAATATTCAAAGGTAGTAAGTAATAGGGAAGATGATTTTAGAAAATTATAGAAAATAGAAATGAACTTAACAGTCAATAAGAAAGGCAAAGAAAGAGGCAGAAATTAATTTAGCAAGAATAGTAATAAGATCGAAGAGTTTTTTAGCTTTTATAAATTTAAAAGTTAAAAAAGGACAATTGGTCCAATTAAAATTGATGAAAAATTTAGTGAGTTCAGATAAGCAGTTTGGTCAACATTTTCAATGCTTTATTTTGCTTCAGTGTTAACTGAGGAAAGATTAGATAAATAGTTTGGAACTATAAGTATCTTGTTTGCATGTAACAAATAGACTTAAAGAATTTGAATTTGATGTAAAAGATAAAACGTTTTATTAGATCATTATTGACCCAAGTAAAGCTGCAGGCCCTGATGGCTTATATATGGTAGAATTCATGAAAAGGGGTAGTTACCAGCATTTGCAAAGGCAACTGTATTGGGGATTTTTAAGCGTCTATAACATTTGGTGAGGTTACCAGATGACTGGAAAATGGCATATGTTGTGCCTATTTATAAGAAAGGGAGTAAGGAAGATTTGGGAAATTATAGGCCAGTTAGCTTAACATCTCTGGTTTGTAAAGGTTCTGGAAAAGTTACTGAAAGGTCATATAGAGAAATATTTAGAAGATAACAGGGTATTGTATGACTCCCAGCACGGGTTTCAGGAAAGGGTTAGGTCATGTCAAGACAAACCTTGTAGAATTTATGGGAAATACATTACTAACTGCATCGACCGAGGGAGATCCAGTTATGATATTGTATATTTAGACTTGAGTAAAGCTTTTTGAATAAGGATTCCCCCACATAAGGCTGATTGAAAAAGTTATTGCAATTGGTATAGGTGGGAGTGGCTACATGGTTTGGATTAAAGGTGAACGTTTGCGAAATTAGAAAACAGTGTGTACAACTTAATGGGAAAAAATCATCATGGGAAATAGTGAAGAGTGGTGTCCCACATGGGTTCAGTGCTTGGCGGCCACTATTGTTCCCTCATATATATTAAATGATTTGCAGGGAACTTAAATGCAAGGTTTCTAAGTTTTGCAGATGATATAAAAGTGGGCCACTCAGTTTAGGAATTAGTGAAGGATGGCATAAAGATTCAAAAATGATTGAAAATTCTTGGGCTGGGCAGATAATGGCAAATGAATTTTAATAGTAAAAAAGGTAAGGTCTTCCTAGGTTACTCAAATAAAAGTTTTACTACGATATGAAAGGGGGAGTGGCTTGAGTCTGTGGACCAAGAAAAGATTTAGGTGTGTGATTATAAGCAGTATTTGAAAGTAGCTAATCAATGTTTGAAGTAAGAAAATAAAAGCTAATAAGATGCTGGGCATAATAAATTCCGCAATGTTGTTTACAAGAGCAAGGAAGTAATAAAGTAAACTGGTATAATAGCTATGTTAGGCCAGTAAAGGAGTATTGTGCACAAGTTTGGGGCCCTTATTTTAAAGAAAAGATTAGATATGCTAGAGAGAGCTCAATGTAGAGAAACAAGGATGATTTCTGGGTTTTGAGGGTAAGAGCTATGAGGAGAGGCTTAGAGGAAGTTAGGAATGTTTTCTGTGAAAGACGATTTCTCAGACGGGGACAGATCACAGTCTACAAAATATCTTACATTCTATTGATAATTACAGAGGACCCAGATAAATATTTTCATAGTGACATGGACAGTGACCAGGGGGCATTAATAAGAAAAATTAAGAAGAAAGCATGGCATCTTGATATAAGAAGCATGCATTCAGTAATAGGGTGTTAAATTTTGGATGAAATAGTCTGCCAGAGGAGGTTGTTGAGTGTGACTTGATTGCAACATTTAAGAAACGGTTAGATTCGTTTATGGATGGGTTGGGTATCATATAATATATATGACGAAGCCAAAATTGGCGGTTTTTAGTTATAGCAGTTATTGTTAGATGGCATGTGTGACCATAACTTAGTTATTAATGCATGTGGATGGTTTGGGTATCATATTTATATATCATTAGTTTTGACTAAGCCAAATTGGTGGATTTGTAGTTACAACAAATTGACAAGCCCTAGGGTGCTTTGTGGATTTGCATGAGCATGTTTGGGTAGTGGGTTGACTGGGACAGTCTCGATAGGCCCATGTGGCTTTTTACTGTCTCTATATTCCTAATGTCCTAATGTCCTAAAACAAGACTCCCCATGGTCCCTAAGGGCAGAAGACCATAGGTCAGTGAGATAGGAAAGAATGTCACCAGTTGATCTCGAACGTCGAAAGCCATACTGAAGATCTGAAAGATAGGAATAAGATTCTATGAGATCGATGTAATGAGAGTTAAGGAGAGTTTCAAAGATTTTAGACATAATACATGTTAAGGATCAGATCGGCTACTTTTTTTCGAGATTGGCAGAATAAAAGCACGCTTCCAACACTGAGGAAAGGTATTAGAATTAAGGTATAGAGGGAGAGTTGCACGAGAACAGGCGCAAATTTAGAAGCACACTCCCTCAAAACACGAGGAGGAATGCCATCTGGACCACTGGCCTTCCGGACGTTCTTAGATCTCAGAATCCCATGTACCCGATCATGAGTAATGACAATTACAAATACAAATTTATAAATAAATAAATAAATACAATAAAATAAATACAATTTATTCTTCTTCCCTCTAATTTTCTCAATCATTTGTTTCAATATGAAAACTTGGCGAATACATTCTCTACCACTTATAAATGCTCCTAGTTCTTCACCAATCAGTCATTCAGTCACTCGACTCACTCTTTCAGGCAAAATAGCAAAGATCTTCCCTGCAGAACTAAATAAACTAAAGATATATATATATATATATATATATATATATAAATATATATATATATATTATATATATATATTATATATATATAATATAAATATAATATATATAATATATATATATATATATATATATATATATTATATATATATATATATATATATATATATATATAAGGTGAAAATAGATAATAATTCACTTGAAATGTGTCGACGATCTTAAAAAAATGAAAAAGCTCTTTTTTTCAAATTTGGCGCAAATAATGTTTCCTTGATTGACTGATTAGATCTTTTTGTGTTTCAAATATCTGGGTATTATTTAGGGACCGACCGGGGCGGGAATTTTGCCGGGGCCGGGGCCGGGCTTCTAATAGCCGGGGCCGGGCCGGGGCGGGGCCGGGGCCGGGGTTTAGCTAAAATTAGAAATGTAAGTCCAAAAACACTGAAAGTCTTAAAACTTAGGATGAAAATTAAATATAATTTCAATTAATTAAAATAATATAAATTATAAAAAGGATACATTTAATTAATTCAATTAAATAAATATTTTCGAAAGAAATTTTAGAAAATAATTGATTTTCTAGAATTCTAGAAGAATAAAGTTGTAAATAAATATATATATATATATATTATATATATATATATATATATTATATATATATATATATATATATATATATATATATATATAATATATAATAATAATATATATATATATATATATTATATAATTATATATTAATATATATATATATATATTATATATAGTATATATTAATAACATACTTTGTCGTAGTGATATATTTACTTAGGAGAGGAAGCCCTTGGATTTCTTTTTTAGTATTATGCTTTACTGTCACTTCATTTTTATTACTAAATGTACACAAATTAAAAAACACTTGTTAAAGACACTTTTTTTTAATGAAATAAATTTTAAAATGAAAGCTATTTTCGCCCGACACGCGAGTCCTCTTCAGGCTAAGGGACTGGATTCCTTTCTTGATCTTCATCAGTTCAGTGTGTTTCATTTGGTCTGCTATTTTCTTCATGTTGTTGTTGAAATATTTGATGTATTCAGAAACCACTTTTGGATAAGATCTATCTTAACTTCACCGGGATTGCTTTATTGTAGTTGTTTTACTATTATTAAATGCAAAAAGGATTTCCAATGATTTTGCGATGGTTTCGTGTATTGATATTTATTGATCATCTTATATATTGTCTGAAATGATAGAGTGGCCTTGTTGTTACGCCTATGAGATGTTAAAAGCTGAATTTATGCTGTCCTTGTGCAGGTCATCCGTATGTTGTTCTTCTTTGCAAATCTACTGTTTCACCTATATATGTTTTTTATTGCAAGTATTGCAGAGGATGTGGATATATACAGCTTTTGGGGGAGATTTTCTTTTCGTTTTGGGGGTTTGAAAATGTTTTTTTTCAGGTGATGTTATTTGATGGAATGACGGGTAATATTTTTTGCGATAATATTTGTCTTTAACGAATATCAATCGTAATTGAGGCGAATTGGAAAAAGGAGTGATTGCTTTGTATTTTCGGGGGAAAAGGGCTATAGTACCTCTTTTTTTGCTTTGTTAATGCTTTTGTGAATGGAAAACTCATTGATATAAGTGATTTGAAAGATATTGTGGATGTAATTTAGTTCTTGTGCTAGAAGAGGGAGAGCATATACGAAAAGGCACGGAGAAATAGACAGAACAGCTAATTTTGTGTTTGGGGAATGATTAGATAGCCAATGTATATAGTTTGGTGCGAATGTTGGTTTTCCTTTATATAGTAAATTGCAAGTAATGTTATTTCATGTGAATTAAGATATGAGGAAGGGGATAGAGTTGTGGGAAGGCATTTCTATCGTATCCTGAACTGAAGGATGAATAGAGTTGATATAGTTTAGGACATCATTTGTAGGTTTGGTGTTGTGAGGGAGGGAGACAAAATTGTCATCTACAACCTAATCCATAAACTATTGTTTAATAAAGGGGTTGGTAAAATATGATAAAAATTCTGTTAGATTCCATATAGTATGTTTACTGAGTCATGGGAGACAGTGGGATCCTACTCTGGCCGAAAGTTTGTTTGTATATTTGCCATTAAAATGAAAGAAGTTATGTGTGTAATGAGAGATTAGCCTTCCCGTTTCATATATTAAAACAGCTTATTAATCTCTCATTACAACATAACTTCTTCATTTTTTAATGGCAAATATTAAAAACAAACTTTCGCCTGAGTATGGAATCCCCACTGTCTCCCATACTCAGTAACATATCATAGGAAACTGACAGAATTTTATCATGTTTTACCCCACCCTTTATTAACAATAGTTTATGGATTAGATATGTAGATGACATTTTCGTCTCCCTCCCTCACAACAAACCTAATGATGTCCTAAACTAAATTAACTCTATTCATCCTTCAGTTCAGTATACGAAAGAAATGCCTTCCAACAACTCTATCCCTTTCCTCGATACCTTAATCACATGGAATAACAATCACTTGCCATTTACTATATATAGAAAACCAACATCCGCACCAAACTATATACATTGGCTATCTATTCATTCCCCAAACACAAAATAGCTGTTCTGTCATCTCTATTCTCCGTACCTTTCGTATATGCTCTCCCCCTCTTCTACCACAAGGAACTAAATACATCCACAATACTTTTAAATCACTTTACTATCCTGATTTTTTCATCACAAAAGGCATTAACAAAAGCAAGAAAGAGGTACTAAAGCACCTTTCTCCCCGGAAAAATAGCAACACCTCCTTTTTACCAATTCCTCAATTACCAATATATTCGTTAAAACAAATATTTACCAAAAATATTACCCTCATTCAATCAAATAACATCCTTTAAAAAACATTCTCAAACCCCCAAACGAAAAGAAAATCTCCCCCAAGCTGTAATATCACATCCCCTGCAATACTTTCAATAAAACATATATAGGTGAACCATAGATTTGCAAAGAAGAAAAAAATCAACATACAGATGACTTGCACAAGGACAGCATAAATTCAGTTTTAACAAGTCATAGGCGTAACACGG
>JABUQX010043540.1:22500-25000 GCA_015478945.1 Trachelipus rathkii | reverse complement strand
GCACAGAGGTGTGTGGCAATGCTTAGATAGAATATTCTTTTGTACATAAAAAAATTAGAGCCACTGTTCATTTGATTTTGCTTGGAGGGCATAGGAGTCATCAAATGCGATGTGGATGAAAATATCGATGATTCTACACATTTTTTGTTTATTTGCATAAAAATTTTAATTAAAAAAAAGTTTTATGCTTTTTTTATTATATATTCAAAAAATATGGTGTTTTTTGGGGGGTTTCTTTAAAAAAAGTAACATTGTGTTTTTATAAAAGGTTTTAAAAAAAATTTTTTTGCATGAAAGTTTGTCTCAATCATCCCTTTGAAGATGTATGCATAAAATATAATCAAACAATAACCTAGTTTATCGAAATAAAGGTTTAAATATGGTTAAGTTAACCGTGAAAAATTTGACCAACGTCTACCAACTATGTGATTTTTAAAGAGGGCTACCTGAGCAGGGTTAAAGCAGTAAATCAGTAAATCAGTAAATCAGTAGATCAGTAAATCAGTAAATCAAACCACCTACTCTATCCTCATACCCATCCATGATCTATTGATCTATTGATCTATTGATTCAAGTCATATTTTGTATAACATAACACAAAAACTTTTATTTATTTTTGTTTTGTTTCTTTAAACATTATGTTTTTACTATAAAAATTTATTTTTTTGTTTAATATTTGTTTTTACTAAAAAATTATTCTTTTTAGTTTATAACTGTTAAAAAACTTTGCGATGTTTTCACATACCTTTAAGCAGTAATCAGTTAAATCCGTAAATTCAAACTGCCGCCCTCCATACACTTATACCATCCCATGATCTATTGATTCTAGTTGATTCTATTGATCTATTGACTATTGATTCAAGTCATATTTTGTATACATTAACAGCAAAAACTTTTATATTTTTGTTTGTTTCTTAACATTTTTGTTTTACTATAAAATTTATTATTTTGGAAATAATTTGCTTTAATATTTTTGTTTTGAGTTATTAGTTTAACTTTTATCATTTAAAACTTAAAAAAGATTTGCATTTTGACATACCTTTAAAGCAAGAAATCAGTTATCAGTAATTCAACAACCATTCAGCCCTCCTACCCATCCATGATCTATTGATCTATTGACCTATTGATCTATTGATCTATTGATCTATTGATTCAAGTCATATTTTGTATAACATAACACAAAAACTTTTATTTATTTTGTTTTGTTTCTTTAAACTTTTCGTTTTTTACTAAAAAATTTATTCCTTTTATGTTTATAACTTAAAAAAAATTTGCGTTTTTACATACCCTAAAGCAGTAAATCAGTAAATCAGTAAATCAAACTACCATCCATTCACCCTCCTACCCTTCCATTGATCTATTGATCTATTGATCTATTGATCTATTGATCTATTTGAATTCAAGTTCATATTTGTATAACATAACACAAAACTTTATTTAATTTTGTTTTGTTTCTTTTAAACATTATGTTTTTACTAAAAATATTATTTATTTTGTTTAATTTGCTTTAAATATTTTGTTTTTACTAAAAAATTTATTCTTTTTATGTTTATAACTTAACAAATTTGTGTTTTTACATTACCGAATTTAAAGCAATAAAATCAGAATCTCAGGAAATCAAACTGTATCCAGCCACCCTCACTACCCTTCTGTGATCTATAATCTATTGATCTATTGATCTATTGATTCAAGTCATATTTTGTATAACATAACACAAAACTTTTATTTATTTTTGTTTTGTTTCTTTAAACTTTTCGTTTTTACTAAAAAATTTATTCTTTTTATGTTTATAACTTAAAAAATTTGCATTTTTACATACCCTAACATGAGTTAAATCAGTAAATCAGTAAATCAAACTTGCCCTCAATACCCTTCATACCCTTCAGGTGATCTATTGATCTATGATTCTATTGATCTATTGATTATTGTCATATTTTGTATAACATAACATCAAAAAACGGTTAATTTATTTCTGTTTTGTTTCCTTTAAAATTTGTTTCGTTTTTTTTACTAAAAAATTTATTCTTTTTATGTTTATAACTTAAAAAATTTACATTTTTACATACCTTAAAGCAGTAAATCAGTAAATCAGTAAATCAAACTGCCCTCCATACCCTCATACCCTTCTATGATCTATTGATCTATTGATCTATTGATCTATTGATTCAAGTCATATTTTGTATAACATATCACAAAAACTTTTATTTATTTTGTTTTGTTTCTTTAAACTTTTCGTTTTTTACTAAAAAATTTATTCCTTTTATGTTTATAACTTAAAAATTCTTTCTTATTACTAAAAAATTTATTCCTTTTATGTTTATAACTTAAAAAAATTTTCATATTTACAGACCTTAAAGCAGGAAATCAGTAAATCAGTAATCAAACTGCCCTCCATACCCTCATACCCTTTTGTGATCTATTGATCTATTGATCTATGAATTCTTTGATTCAAGTTCGTATTTGTATAAACATAACAAAAAACTTTTATTTATTTTTTTGT
>JABUQX010043540.1:0-10000 GCA_015478945.1 Trachelipus rathkii | reverse complement strand
TTTGTCTATCTGTGTGTGTGTGCGTGTGTAAGCATGTAAATGCTATTTTCCTAAATTATCACAGTATATTTGTGTTTGGTACTATATATATATATATATATAATATATATATATATATATATATATATATATATATATTATATATATATATATATTATATATATATATAATTATTTATATCATATAGTATATATATATATAATATATAATATATTAATATATATATATATATACTATACTATATCATATATATATATATATATATATATATATATATATATATATATATATATATATTTTCTTTTTTTGTAAAATTAAATTTTTTATCTTTATACATAAACTTATATATAATATATATATATATACCGTATATAATATATATATATTATTTATTTGCATATATTTGCATATATTTGCATTCTCATTGCATATAGATATTATAATATATATATTATATATATATTATAATATTATATATTTATATATAGGATTTGAAAGTAAACGTAGACAAGAGTAAGGTTATGGTTGTGAGTGAGAACAGTCCTCGGTGTAAAGTTATGCTAGATGGTGAGCAGTTGGAACAAGTGTTTGAGTTTAAATATATAGGATATACTCCTCTGTTCCAAAAGTAAGTTTACTGATTACCCATGAACCATTGAGTAATGTAGCTCCTCCGTGACGAATACGAGTGGGTAGCTAGTTACCTTGGCTACATATCCATACCAGTTTTAACCAGATTTATAAAGTCAGTCTTGCACTATATCTGTTTATGTATGGGTGTGTGTTCTAACCTCGTTACGTTTTTACGCTACATCGTTTTGTGTATAGGCGTGATTTCTATCCTCGGTACGTTTTTGCGATGCAGGTAAATATTGAATAGCGGTACTCTATCAAATTCTGTGTGAAACGTAACAAGTCTGCAACTGAGACATTTGCCTCTTTAATTGAAGCTTATGGGATGCCACCCTATCGAGAACAATGGTTTTTAAGTGGCACAAAGCTTTCAAAAAGGGCCGAGAAAAGGTTGAAGGCGACCCTCGTTGTGAAAGACCAATCTTGTCAACAAACGACGAAAATGTGGAAGTTGTTAGAATTGTGATGGAGAGAGACCGCCGGTTCAGTGTCAGACTGATTGCAGAAGAAACTGGTTTGGATAAAAATGCAATTCATGGAATTTTAACGAACCATTTGCACATGCGAAAAAATTGTGGAAAACTAGTGCCGAAAAACTTTGTGGAGCAGAAAGTGAGCAGGGTTAAAATTTGTCAAGACTTACTTGAAAGACTTGAAATGGAGCACAATTTTTTAGATAAAGTTGTAACAGGCGATGAATAATGGGTTTTTGAGTACGATCCTGAAATCAAACGGCAAAGTGCTGAATGACCCACAAAAAATTTTCTTCGTCCGAAGAAAGCACGTATGAACAAGTCTAAGGTAAAAACACTGATTATTGTTTTTTTCGACAGCCATGGTATTGCGAACAAGGAATTTGTACCATCAGGACAGACAGTTAATCATGTATTTTACAAAGATAGTAGTAGGGTACCCATTCCGTTCGAAAATGACCTTGACCCTCGCAGAACCCTAGGACCTTGACCAGACCTATACCGACCTTGACCTTGACCCTCCTGGACCTTTTGGGCCTTGACCTTTTTTGACCTTGACCTTTTTTGACCTTGACCTTTTTTGACCTTGACCTTTTTTGAGAACCCAAATTTTTTGGCAAAACTAATTTTTTGAGAACCCTAATTTTTTGGCAACCTAAATTTTTTGAGAACCCTAATTTTATGGCAACCCTAATTTTTTGGCAACCCTAATTTTTTGAGAACCCTAATTTTTTGAGAACCCTAATTTTTTGAGAACCCTAATTTTTTTTTTTTTTTTTTTTTTTTTTTTTTTTTTTTTTGCTTTTTTTTTTTTTTTTTTTTTTTTTTTTTTTTTTTGCTCTGGAGAAACGTAGCAAAATACAACCTGAGAAAATAACCTTAATTTTTTTGGAGAACCCTATTTTTGAGAACCCTAATTTACGGCAACGCCTAATTTTCTTGGCAACCTAATTTTCGGCAACCCTATTTTTTGGCACACCTTCGAAGAAGGGCTGCGCCCAAGCGGTTGGCGTCAGCAACGTTGTACGTATTTACCCCCCTACTTTTAACGCCCCCTATTTTTTCCGAGCGCGTGGCCATCTTTTGCCCACGGTAATTTTTTGATCTTCCTTTAGGGGCTTTAGCCCTATTTTTTGATGTCTTTACCTTGTTTGATCTTCCATCCATGGGTCAATTTTGGCCCACGCTAATTTTTTACCCACTCGTGCCCACCCGTCACATATTTCGTTCCTAAATTGTACGCATGTATGGACCTAACCTAACTTGAACACCTACCCACGTGCCGCGTGCGCACACACACACACAACACACACACCACCACACACACACACACACACACACACACACGCACTTTACCACACCTTCACTATGACACTTACATTTACCCATCGACACTTCATTTACACTTATACACACGTGCGCGTGCGCACACACATACAACACCGCTTGACAGATACATGGGTCAAATTTGACCCACGGTATTTTTTGTCCTTCCTTTTTTAGGGACTTAGCCCGTTTTTGATGTCTTTACATTGTTTGACGCATGATATTAGTAGCCTTTGACCTTGAACCCATAAACCATGGTCATTTTATTGACCCACAGCTAACTTAATCGGCTTTGATGGTTCCCAATCCCGTAAGGAGTATCTAGTGATGTTTTATTAGTGTTTCTATGATTATTCTATGAGTATAGATGAGTGCCAGGGTGAGTGCAAGTGAGTGGCCAATGATGCAAGTGAGTGCCAATGGTGCCAAGTGAGTGCCCATAGTGCCAAGGGAGTGCCACATAGTGCCACTTGAGTGCCACTTTTTCAAGCCTTTTTCTAGCCTCCCCTGAGCCTAGAATAGCCCTATTATGGGTGTCTTACCCCTAGGAAATAAGGTATGAGGAATCGATTGGTGTATATTACAATCTGCTAGAATGCTTCTTACATGAGTTAGTATTTTTTATAACTTATAAGCACTTACACTCTCCATAGACCCTTACATTACCCATATACCCTTACACTCACACCCACACACAGTTACACTTACAATTACACTCACACACTCGATATTTTGATGCCTCAAGCATTAATGCCTCAGCATGATGCCTTGGTTTAATGTTCATATATGATGCTATCATCATTATCAGCATTTGATTCCTCAGCATCTTTAAATTCAGCATTGATGCATCAAGTTACCGAAGTTTGTTCATTAACATATAATCTTTGATGACGTCATCTTTGATACCATCTATATTGATGATTCATTTTTGGATGAAATCACCTTTGATGGCTCATCTCTTCCCACATCATAGAACAGATTAATATTAATGTCTTCCCCAGTTCATAAGCTGCCCACCAGGGCGCAGCAAGCCCCTCCCCGCAAAGGATGGAGGCCCTGCCCCGCGGTGCGACCGCCGCCGCGCGAGTGTGAAAAATTATATACTTGAGTCATTCATTTTTTACTACAATGAACGAAATTTTATTAAAAACATTATATTTTACATACCTTAATGCAGTAAAGCAGTAAAACATAGAGGTGTTATTACCTAAACCTAAGGGATTAGTATCCTTTTGTTTTACTGCTTTACTGCTTTCAACTTGCTGCTTTACTGCGTTAACTCATGTTTTTCTGCTTTAACTCTCTGCTTTTACTGTTTTAACTCTCTGCTTTACTGTTTTAACTTCTGCTTACTGTTTTAAATCATATATTTATGAAACATAAGTTTGCTTTTAAATTGTATATTTTGTTTTATACTTTTTTATTTTATTATTCTCTATTTTTATTTCTGTTTTAATCTTTTTATTTTTAAATTTTATGTAAGAATAAAACACACAGAGTTTCGGTTTTTAAAGGTTTGATTTTTAATAACTTGTACGAAATTTTATTAAAAACATATAACCTTTACTACTTAAAAGGCAGTGAAAGCAAGTAAAACATAGAGGTGTTAATTACCTAACACCGAGGGAATTAGTATGCTTTGTTTTAACTGCTTTACGCTTTACACTTTCTGCTTTACTGCTTTAACTCATGTTTTACCTGTTTTTTTAACTTTCTGCTTACTGCTTTAACTCATGTTTTAACTCATATCTTGTCTGCATAGGATATTTTGACTCATCTGCTTTACTACTCTAGTCTTATTTATCATGTGTTAAGCTTAGTGTTTTGCTTTTAAATATTTTTTATCTATTCTTTCGAATTTTTTATTTTTGTGTTTAACACTTTTAAATTTAATTTTAGAATTTGTAATGTAAGAATAAAAACACACGAGTTTCGGCTATATAACATTTATTTTAATATTCTTTGTAACGAAATATTTTAATTAAAAACATATACTTTAACAACCCTTAGAGCAGTAAGCAGTAAACAAGGAGGGTGTTAATATACCTAAACCTAGGGTTGTATGCCCTTTGTTTTACTGCTTTACTGCTTTAACTTGTATGTTTTACCTGCTTTAACTCATGTTTTCTGCTTTAAACTTTCGTGCTTTTACTGTTTAACTCATGTATTTACTGCTTTAAAACTCTCTGCTTTAATGTTTTAAAAATCTCTGCTTTACTGTTTTAACTCTCTGCTTTACTGTTTTTAACTCATATATTTATTAACATTATGTTTTCTTTATTTATTTTATCATTATTTTTATTTATTTTTTATTTTTTTTATTATTTTTATTATTTTTTATTATACTTAGTGTTACTTACTTCAGGCCTATTGTTATTATTATTTAAGACAAAACAACTCCTGCAACACAACACACACACAGCGGAACACACACACACACACAACCACACACAACACACACTTACACTTATACACACATTCATAATGACACTTTACACACATTCACTATGACACTTACATTTACCCATAGACATGCCGGTCACACACACACACACACCTACACTTATACACACATTCACTATGATACTTATACCCACACATTCACTATGACACTTACATTTACCATAGACACTTACATTTTCACTTACACTCACACACAGATTACTTACACTCACACAAGATTTATACTTACACTCACAAACAGATTTACCTAACACACACAGATTTACTTACACTCGCACACCGATTTACACACACACACACACACACCCCACACAACACACACCACACACACCACGCCTATCGCACACTCACTTACACATTTAACGTATAATTTATTAAAACATTTTATGTTTTAATTAAACATATATTTTTATATTATCATTCAAATATAACTAAAATTAATTTCAAGTAGTTTGTTAAAACTTCTATAATAAATCATCATTATCTTTGATCAAAGAATTTATTATTAACCTGTTAATACTTTTGGGTCCGGGGGGTACGGGGCGGCGTTGACTCGCGCCTGTTGTCAAGTTTCAGCGTTGATTTCGCGTAGTTTGTGTTGTTTTGGGGGGGTTTTTTTTTTTAAATAAATTTATAAGACTATCAAGTTTAAAAATAACTTCGTTACTCGATGAATTTTATGAATCTTTACTTACAACATGCAGTATATTTTACTACCTTGAGACAGCAATAAATCAGGTAATCAGCTTAAGGCCCAGCCCCTACGCAGATACCCGCTGACTACATCAAGCTATGCCGCGTTTTCATTCACTTGACTGCTTTTACATCTCTTTAGCATGTACCGCTAAGCTATAAGAATAACATAATACGTTGTCTTCTCTGCTAACATAACAATGTGTTTTAATTAGACAATCATTCTAAAGTTTTCTTTCAATACATAACATATCTCACCTCCGATGTAACAAAATACTTTTCAAGAGTTATTGTAAATAATTTCGGCTTTTCTTTATTAAGTTATTGTATTATTATCTCATGTACATTGACAATCCATCACGAGAAGACACAACAACCCGCACTCGCTTAGCAGATACGAAAACCTGACCTCTCTCTCTGTAAAATGTGTTGAAATAACCTACTTGTAGGTCAAATTTTTAGGATATCCTTTTTGTAACCCTGGGGCGGATTTCCGCTAATTCCAGTCTACACTGAAAATATATTCAAACTGACCCTTTTTTCTGTAAAATGTGGTGCACTAACTACGTTAGGCCTAATTTAGGCCTAATTTAGGATAAGCGCTTTTTGTAGACGGGCTAATTTAATCCTAATACCAGGTCAATAGGTCATTCCCCGATGGACAAGCATCTTGTTATTAATTAATTTTATAAATATATTCAAACTGAACACATCTCGGAGTCGGTAAGGATCCTTTAAGCAGGTAAAAAGGAAATGGTTTCCTTCTTGTGATTGGTCGGGGTAATCCTTATCTCTATATGACCTCGTATGTGATTGGTCGAGGATTATTTTATCGTCTTTTGAAAATTAACTTTGTTCTTTAAACTTGTATTTGATTATTGTTATGGTTTTATTTATTTTTAGACAAACTTCATTTGCTAAAATCATAGTCATTTTAGCTGTTAAGCGGTGCACAATTTATCTGATTTGTATTAAAAGCTGTTTTATTTTTCAAGTCGTATATCATATTTGATAGATAAATACTTACTTGAGGAAATAATTATTAATTTTCCACTAGGAATATGAGTATAATTAATTCACTAGTTCATAAGCTAAACCACCAGGGCTCAGCAGAGCCCCACCCGCAAAGGCAGCCACCCCGCACCCCGCTGGTGCGTCGCCGCGTCCCCCGCGCCGCGGCGCCGCAGGCGCAATATATTCGCGCGAATTATTACTTTAGAACCCACATACACACACACGCACCCACACCACACCACAACACAACACACAAACACACACACACACACACCCGCACACTCACTTACACATATAACGTATATTTATTAAAACATTTTATTTTTATTTTTATTAATTTATACTTAGTGTATTTACTTCATGCCTATTGTTATTATTATTTGAAACACACTACACAAACACACAGCACATACACACACAATACACAACACAGACTCACACGCACAAGCTCACTTACACATATAGCGATAATTTATTAAAACTTTTTTTTTATTATTATACTTAGTGTTTAATCTTAACTTCTGCCTATTGTTATATTATTATTTAGAAACAACACTACACACACGCACACACACACGCACCATACCACACACACACACACACACACACACTCACACACACCCTCACACATTTACACATATAGCGTATAATTTTTTTAAAAATTGTTATTTTTATTTTAATTATTTATACTTAGTGTTATCTACTTCATGCCTATTGTTATTAGTTTATTTTAGGAACACACATGCTACACAACACTCACACACACACACCACACACACCACAAACACACCACATACACACTTACATCATACGGCAGCCCCACCCCCTCAGATATGTTGATCCTAACTTTGATGCCTCAGACTTTTTGAATCGCCAACTTTGATGTCCTCAGTTTTGATTGCCTCGCTTTTTGAGCCTCAACTTTGAGTACCTCAGCTTTTGATGCCTCAAGTTTGATGCCTCAACTTTATAACCTAGCTTTGGTACCTCAGCTTTAGTGGTTCATCTTTGATGACTCATTTTGATGGCGTCATCTTTGACACCACCTATATTGATGAAGTCAAAAAAACGGTAGGTGTCCTCATAGCGCAGTGTATTAAGCGCATGTACTTCAGGTGTTATTGTATGATGAAGGTATGAAAAAACCTAACATACAGAGTTTCACGTTACCATAGGGATGGGGCATTCTCTGGGTAATATAGTGTATTAACGACCGGGAAAAACGGATTTAGCCCGGTTTTGACATACGCTCACCATCCCGTTCGGGCTATGAGATACCTTTATTTCGGCGGTGGATTCGAACGCAGCGTTCTGCGGGGTGGGGTCACGCGTAGGGCGGGCGGGAAGCGGAAATATTGCGCCTGCGGGCGCACCGCGGGCGAGGACGCGGCGGGACGCACAGCGGGTGCGGGGTTGGCTGCCTTTGCGGTTGGGGCTCATGCTGAGCCTGGGTTGGTTAGCTTTATGACTAGTGAATTAATTATTATCTATTCTTAGTGAATTAATAATTATTCCTCAATGTAAGTATTTATTATATATATATGATATACACTTAGTTAAAATAAAACACTTTTAATACAAATCAGATACTTGTGCACCGCTTAACAGCTAAATGACTATGATTTTAAAATGAGTTTTTGTCTAAAAGATAATAAAACAAACACCGCTCAAAATACAAGTTTAAAGAACAAAGTTTATTTTCAAAAGACGATAAAATAATTCTCCGACCAATCAATGACGAGGTCATATAGAAGATAAGGATACGCCACCGACCACTCACAATGTAAGGAAAACCATTTCCTTTTTCACCTGCTTAAGGATCTTACCGATCCAGCAAGTTGTTTCAGTTTGCAATATATTTATAAAAATATAATAAAATAATTCTTGTCTATACGGGAATTAACTTTTGACCTGAGTATTAGGATTAAATTAGCCCCTCTACAAAAAGGCTTATCCAAAATTTAGGCCTAAATTTAGGCTAACCTTTTTTATACCACATTTTACAGAAAAGGTCAGTTTGAAATATATTTCGACCTGGAATTGGCCTTAATCGCCCCGGGTACAAAAAGGATTATCCTACATTTAGACCTAAAGTAGTTATTTTCAACACATTTTACAGAGAGAGAGGTCATTTTCGTATCTGTAAGGAGTGCGGTTGTTGTGTTTTCTCGTGAAGGATTGTCATAATAAATGAATAAATAATAATAATTAATAATAAAGACTAATTTATTCTTAATTATTAACTTCTGAAATTTTTTAGTTACATGCGAGTGAATAATTGTTATTTTAAATAAAACCTATAGAATGATTTTAATAAATACATGTTATGTTAGCAGAGAAAGAATTATTTTGTTATTTTATACTTATTACATGGCTAAGATGATGTAAATGCAGTAAGTGAATAAGAACAAAACGTGGCATAGCTTAGTGTAGAGGGGTGCTAGGGGCTGGCCTTACTGATTTACTGATTTATTGCTTTAACTCTTCGCTGGCGGCCTCTCGGCTGACTCAGCTTTACCGGACCAGTGACGATAAGCCTCGCGCCTGAGCTAGCAATCGATCGTATTCACAATTTTTGGCAATTAATTAAGTTCTTTTATTATTATTCTTTTATTATTCTATTACTATTATTCTTGTTTGTCATCATTGATACTGTTAGTACTATTATTATTATTATTATTATTATTATTATTATTATTATTATTATTATTATTATTATTATTATTATTATTCTTATTATTATTATTATTATTATTATTATTATTATTATTTCTTATTCTTATTATATTATTCTTATTCTTATTACTATTATTCTTATTCTTATTATTCTTATTCTATTATTTTATTCTTATTAGCTATTGTTCTTATTACTATTATTCTTATTATTCTTATTCTTATTACTATTATTCTTATTATTCTTATTCTTATTACTATTATTCTTATTCTTATTACTATTATTCTTATTCTTATTATTCGTATTCTTATTATTCTCATTCTTATTATTCTTATTCTTATTATTCTAATACTTATTGTTCTTATTCTTATTATTCCTATTCTTATTGTCTTATTCTTATTATTCTTATCCTTATTGTTCTTATCTCTTATTATTTCTTATTCTTATTGTTCTTATTCTTTTATTATTCTTATTCTTATTGTTCTTATTCTTTATATTCTACTCTTATTGTTCTTCTCTTATTATTCTTTTCTTATTGTTCTTATTCTTATTATTCTTACTCTTATTGTTCTTATTCTTATTATTCTTACTCTTATTATTCTTATTCTTATTATTCCTATTCTTATTATTCTTATACTTATTATTCCTATTATTCTTATTCTTATTATTCTTATTCTTATTATTCTTATTCTTATTCTTATTATTATTCTTATCCTTATTACTA
>JABUQX010043539.1:0-30000 GCA_015478945.1 Trachelipus rathkii | reverse complement strand
GAGCTTGCAAAGCTCAGAATTATTCTCGACGAAATAGATCATTTTTTTATATATTAAAAATTTTATTAATTTATTTTTTAAAAAAAATACCCGAAAAAAAGTGCCTAACCCCGAATTTTACATGGTAAAGTATTGTTTCTTCGACTGGGCCCCTGAACAAATCCCCCACGCGGGAGTTATTTTCGTCGAAAACACAGAGTTAGGAATTAAATAAGTATTATTTAAAAAAGAAATCCAAGGACACCACTAAATATTATATTTTTTGTTTTGGTTATTTGTATTTTTGATTATGTATTTACCACACCAATCTATCGACTGAAAATTAATAACAAAGGGTGGCATTAATAAAATATTAGTCGACAAATGCAAAAACGGGACGAAAAAAAACGCGGGGAAAACGGGCTTTACACATTGATGTAGTAATTTTCTCTCTATTAGCCCACTAGCTACCTTGTAATGTTTTAATAATAATTTGTGAAGTATTTGAAAAAACCGATATTCATCCAGTAACACGAACGAAATATAAGGAAAAAGATATAATAATATAATGAATGGCGGTGATAATGTTAAAATTATTACCCATTCACCAATTTCTGCAAGCAAAGGTCAATAAAGTTGCAAATAAAATATATAAATATATATATAATATTTATAACATATATATATATAATAATTAATTATATATATAAATATAATATAATATATATACCTAATAAATATATATAACTTATATATTAATATTATATATATAATATATATATATATATATAATATATATAAATATAATATATAGATAATATATATATATATTATATATAATATATAATATATAATTATATATTATAATTAATAAATTTTAATTCTTTACCATTCTCACATATTACACCTTCTCATTATTATGTTTCTTTTCTTTACATCTTATCCTAATTGAATACTTTTATTGCAAATAAATTAAATCATTTCCTAAAAAGTGATAAAGAACGAGGGATGGGACAGGCTGGAAACCTGGTGATGTCCCCTTGACGGGAACTCGGTTGCTTATAACTGTTCTTGAATCCAACTTTTGGTTGGAGGGATAGCTCGTTTGTATAGCACCGGGACATATTAGTCCTCGGACCGGCGCAACATGCGGTGAAGTTCAACCCATCCCACCCCGTTAGTTAAGGGCAGTTAATTGGCGTTTGATACCTTCTCATTATGTTCTTTTCTTTAACATCTTTTCTAATTGTTGCAGATATTATTATGCAATATTAACATCTATTATAAACTATAAAGAACGTAGATTTAGGACAGGGCTGAAGAACAACAACTGAGTGAAAATAAATAGTCGCCTTCGACAACTAATGAGGGAACATGACAAAGAGGAATTTTGCTACTAATATAACTGTTTCTTGAACTCCCCCAAACTTTTATGAGTTGGAGGATGGCTCAGTTGAATCTATAAGCACCGGGCATATTGTCCTCACGGCCAACATGCGGCAACCCGCAAAATCCCAGAGAAGGCAGTTCTAATTCTTTTGATTACTATACTCATTAATGTTCTTTCCTTTCAACAAATATATATAACGAACAATATAGAATTGTTGTGTATAAATGTACATAGGATTATATAATATATTATATATTATATATATATAATAATAATATATTAGGTATAATGTTATATATACTATATTATATATTATTTTAGGTTTAAAGTATATAAAGAAGTTATATATATATATTTATATATATATATAGAGTTATATTAATATATATATATATAGTAGTATTTACTATATTTATATAGTATACTTATATTGCTACGTTATATATTAATATATATACTACTAATATTAACTATTTATACAATCACTATATATTATAACTGTATAAGTACTATTAGAGTGAAATGACCGTGGGCACCCCCATGGAGGATCAAGTGTGCTGGGGCCCTGATCCAAGACCATAAGTCTAGAATATCTGACTCATCCCGTCCCTCCTAGAATCGCGCATGAAATCATCCTTCTGGTATATCCCTAGCCCTTCTATAAGTATCCCTCGTTTGTAGCAACGAGAGTGGAGGAATGACACGTAATGCCTCCAAAATGATGTTGGGGCTGTTGCCCCAAAACCTGAATCATGCGAGCCGGGTGTAGAACAACTTAAAACTCGGTTAGGTGCAGAGCTCTTCCTAATATAATCTGGGTCACCCTCTTTGTAGAAGATGCGGTTTAAAATCGAACAAACCCCTATGCATGAGTAAGTATAAGCCTGGCTAGTGCTCCTGCATAAACCTGGGCAATATCGACCCACGTAGGAATTGTTTGATCGGAAACTCGTTGTCATATAGCTCCTCCTTCCTATTTAAGAAGTACTACTGTGTATAAGTGTTAAAGATCGGAAAATGACCACCACGCCTCCATGGTATCCCTGCCCGGCTTGTGCCCATAAACTTGACAATATTGCCGGTAAAACTTTATATTGTTAGTGTCCTTTCCTAGTAACAATGATAAATCCCTCGCCAGGTATTACCTGTACCTTCTTTATAAACCGGTATCATGCGCAGGTAGACGATTATGGAAAATCTAACTGTACCGGGTATCCACTGGCACACCCATGGTCGCGGTGTGATCGGCTGAATCCCATCCATGATAACCATTTTAGGAAAATTTGATTTTTCAAAAGTTAGTTATGATCGATCAAATCTCGCTAAGATATATACCATTTCATAAAAGTGTACCCTCGTTGTCTTAGAAGATAAGGTAAAGATTACTCTGTGCTGGGCACCCTCTGATAGTTCCAGTTTTTCTTAAGGGGGAACTGGATTCTCCCCAATGTATCCAAATAGATAAATTTGACATAGAATGATGAAAGTACTCTTCGGGTACCTATTTACTCTTTCTTATAAGGTACATCTTTGTAGAAGAGGGATAAAATAATAAGAGGCATTCAACGCTGACCATGAAATGAGTGAAGGGCTGTGCCCCAAAACCTTGAAATATTGACATGATCCAAGGACAAATTTGATACGCAGCTTCTTATTAATGTTAACATGCGGATAAGTATATATTGAAGTAAAATAAATCAACACTATCCCCGTCCCCCGCTTAGGAAGGTATGGAAGCTGTAGCCCAAACCTATTGGAGATATTGACAGGTAGAGAACGACACTGAAATTTAGTACGGCAGTCTCTTTCATATTTGATATAAGGTACATATCGATACAGAAGATGTAAAATCACCACTACCCCAAGGTGATTGGCTGTGCCCCCAAAACCTTATAGACAATAGGACGGATGAAATTTTGTACGCACCTTATAATGTAACATCCCCATACAGAAGGAGATAAAATCCAACACTACTTCCCCCATAGGCTTATGGGGCTGAGTGCCCAAAATAGCCTAATAGAATATTGAAACAAAAACCTAGAACGATGAAAATTTGAGATTAAACAACACCTTATCCATTAAGAGTGTAACAAACGATAATTCAGGAATATATGTAACGAGACACTAAGCCCCCATAGATGATGGGGC
The DNA here is from genome assembly GCA_015478945.1 of Trachelipus rathkii. Taxonomy (NCBI): domain Eukaryota; kingdom Metazoa; phylum Arthropoda; class Malacostraca; order Isopoda; family Trachelipodidae; genus Trachelipus; species Trachelipus rathkii. The sequence goes on along the minus strand of JABUQX010043539.1, from coordinate 26,483 downwards.
TGTGCCTCCCAATAACTCGTTTGAAAGAATTGACATTAGAACGATGAAAAAACTCAGGTATACAACCCTTTTTTAATAATGTATCCTTCGAATATACGAAAGAGAAGGGTGTAATTAATTAACACTTACGCTCCTCATAGAAACGTTGAAATTTAACTCCTGAAAACGTATTTACAGCTTTCAAAAACTGAAAGTAGATTCGGTTGTGAAGAAGAGCGAAAATATACACTACATACCCTCATGATGTTGGGGCTATGCCCCTAAAATCTTGGAAATTGATATAGTAGAAGTTCGGAAATGAGGATGGAATTTGGTATATACCCTTTCGTCCCTTAGTAACGAAAAACGGGCAATTATGTGTTGATGTCCTATATATGTATAATATCGAATCTGTTAGCTCGAAATTGAGGGGTTGTACACGTTTCGCTACATAAAATAACTAAATAAATAAATATAAATAAATAAATAAATAAAAATTAAATTATATTTTAAACAAGATAAACACAGACAAATTTTCGGAAAATAAACAGAAGAAATTAAAAAAATTTAGAATACTTCAACAAAAGCCGAAACAAATTCTGAAAATTTGAAAAAATTATTCTATTTATGTTTTATAACTTAAAAAATTTACGTTTAGGTGTGGTTTACATACCCTAAAAACGGTAAATCATTAAATCAGTCAGGCCCGGACAGTCAAATCAAAACTTAACCATCCCCATCGCCCTCCTTACACAATCCAGATCTCCAAATGCTATTATCTATTGATCCATTGAATCACATCAAATTTCAATATACATATTGCATAACAAATTTATCCCATAACATTAAAAGAAAATAAAAGTTTAAAAATGCAAACAAATAAAAAAAAAATTTCGTAACAAAGCTTTCTCCATCCAGTAAAGGTTAACATAACACTGAACTAGGGAATATAAGGATGACAACGACAAAAGCAAACAGATCTTACGTACGAATTTAAAAACTGTTAACATTAAAAACTCCAGCATAACATCATGTAGTAACTAACGCCGCATACAGAACGTAAACCTACTCACACTTTTCAAACATTATCATTGTTATAAATCACATTAACATATTAAAATTTAACTCAATGTACAATCACACTTATACTAATTACATAACTATACCAACGAAATATATCGCGTTAACGGCAACAAAGTTTTACGCCAATAAGCCAACAATCATAACCGGAACTAGAATATAATTGCACAACAGCACACCTAACATACCTTAAGTTATGAATAAACAGCTAACATTAACAGGTCCATACTTAACATTAATTAAGCGAATTGGCTAACATACCTGCAATAGCAACGAATATCGTATGCGCTTTTTGATTTTACGTAAATATTCATTAATTAAAACAGTTTTGCTTGTTTGTTATTTTTTTTTATTTGTTAAATAAATTTTTTAGGTAATTCCCTAAAATGGTAATCCAGCGATTATTCAGTAAATTCAAGCCATCCCCTCCCCTTGTCCCGACCTTGAAATCTATTGAGTTATACTTAGTGAGTATTGATCTTATTTGGATCTATGGATTCACAGAAGATATCATTTTAGATTAAAACAGCATGAAAAAAATTTTAAGTGCTTTTTATTTCGCGAACCCTTTCGAAAAATGGTTTGATGTAACAACGCGTTTTCACATCAATAAAGCCTGACATAAACATACTGATGCAAGAATATACTGTTATAACATCAAAACCTAACAACCTTTAAACTGCGAATTATAACATTCATGACATGAACAAGACCATACTAAAACAGGAAAGTAACTAAACGTGCATACAAAGTTTACGCGAATGAGAATTGCACACTGTTTTCAAGACAAAATTTTCTAACAATATCAATTGTTATTTTACATTAACATAAGAACATTTAAATTAAAGTTTATCATTTGAACCTTACCAAAAAAATTATTTTACCAAGCGACTATTTTTGCCAAAAGCGTACACAAGGTCATCATTTTAAGAAACATTTTCGACTAACAATATTAATAGCTCACGGTTATATGTGTTTTAACTATAATTTGTATTACCCCAAACCATACCTAACACACCCCGCCTCTGCCTTAAACGGGCTTTACATCATATAAACTCACTAAACATAAATGGTTACTCGGAGATTGAAGAGAGAGTAAGCTAAATATCGACAATACTGTTGACTAGAATTTTTTATTTTTTTTTATTTAATTTATTCAATACGAACGGATATACTACTTTCCTTTTTTCATTAGAACATAAGTAAATTACGTTAACTTTATTTTTGGTCCTCTCTTGTTTGGACAACAGTTTATTATTGTTCATACTCCTGTAATTATCCAAAACTGTTATCCCTTCTCGAGTAAATAGCTAAATATCATAGCCGGAACTCAAGAATATAACGCACAATGACTAATACCCTAACCATACCTTACGACTTCGCACATAATACTGCCAAGTAAACTAGAGAATTAACATTATGCAAACACAGTCCATCCAACACAAATACATCTTCAACTCAAGAGCTACAGAACAAAAGTAACTAACAATGGCACAATACAGAACGAAACAAGCACCTGGTGTGTGGCGTGTCGAAAGACATGATGGCTGAAATAAATGAAGTAATAGTTCATTCACTTTAATAAACTCAGTACTGCATCTGATTGTTTCGATTTTTTTATTATTATTTTTCAATTTTTAAATTTTTTTATGATAAATAAACACAAAAGTAACTAACAATGCATACATCAGAAAACGAACGCTAAAAAGATTTGCGAAGCTGACCTGGTTACGTAAATATCATTTAATAAATCAGTACTGCACTGATTGTTTATTTTTTTTGTTATTATTTTTCAAAATTTTTATTTTATTTTATTTTATTAATTTATCTTTGTGATAAATAAACAAAGTTCATTTGTTTCAAATTTCTAATCATTTTTAATTTTTGCCTTCATTTTAAAAAAAAAATCTTTTAATTGGTTATTATTAACCTTTTATTTCTCTGAAACTTTTTCGTTTTTTTAAAAAAACTTTTATTTATTTTTAATTTTATTCTTTAAAACTTTTTTTGTTTTTTAAAAAATACTTTTATTTATTTTTTAATGTTTATTTCTTTTAAAAACTTTTGCTTTTAAAAAACCTTTTAATTTTTAATGTCTTTATTCTAAAAAAACCTCTGAATGAACCTTGAAAATTTACTTCTTATTTTTTATGTTTTATAACGTAAAAAAATTTTATCATTATTTTAATACACTAAAGCAGTAAACCAGTAATATTCAGATATATCTAAACGAAGAAAAATTCCTCTTCAATCCATCCATGATCTTAACGATCTATTGACATCTTGATCTATTGGTATAACAAGCAACTAACATAACTCAAAGATTATTAACCTCTCTGGTTAAAAGTGTAAACTATGAACATAAACCATACCTTAACATCAACAATACATCCGATCACTGATATATAAACAGCCAACATAACATCTTAAGCAACGGAAGTTCACGATGATGGTGGAAGATTAAATGACAAGTTTTTTCATTTTTCAATTATTATAACATTTATAATTTTCACTGAAAAGGACGCATTAAATAAATTTACATAAAACATACGCTTTCATTTCTACAAACATATTAATACATCTAATCATGGGACAGAAGGTCTTCTGTATAAATTGAGCAAGTTAATCCTAATATGATCTCTTAGTTTCGTAGATATTACTATGGTTAGCTGAAAAGATGTGTAGGGAAACGTGAGCTAGGATTTAAATTTTGTTGAGTAGATGTTAGTTTGCCCCTGGAGAATTTTAGCTAATGTCTACGTTTATTCATAGATTCAATGATGTTATATTCGAAACGAGTGACAGCTTGTTGAAGATAACAATGAATTCCAAGATAAGCTGCTGGTATCTTTGATAGAGTTGGTCACTTTGTTAAGGGATCTTTCTTAGATAATAGTGCTTTAACTCTTGCTGATATGCGGGGAAAAATGCGGGAAAGGAAGGGACACATCGAGTATTGTATGACCTGTCGCTACTTTACTTTTGAAAAAAGTAAATGGGAATTTCAAGGATGGTAGCGGATTAATTTCATACGTGATTGGGTTATTGTTAGGTTTCGCCTTTGTACATTATATTCTCAGTTCAGGTTATTTGATATGTTAGCTTTATTGATGCTAAAACTATTTTAGTTGCGTAAGCATATATTTGGCTCTCAGGTCATTTTATGTTATACAGGGAACTTATTTTTATGTTTATGATTTTAATAAAGTTAGATTTTGAGATACTCTAGAATACTGATGCATTGTTTTAATCGGAGCTCTTCATCTTAGATGTTTGGTTTAATAGGGTACTTTAGGGTATAGGAAAGGTTTAGGTCTAAAACTTGTTTTTCAGAATTTTTTTTTGTTTTTGTTTCAGTTCAGCTTACTGATATTAATTTATTTTCTTTTAGTAATTACTATTTCAATTATAGCATAATAATAATTTAAGTTATTAGGAAAGCTAAATTAAGTTGCTCAGAGTCCTAGGATTAAGTAGGCCTATTTCTCAATTATTATATATCCTTAGTCTAGACTAGGCTAGATTCAAAACTGTTCAAATTTTTTTAGCTTGTTTCAAGATATTCATTTATTTTAGACTTTAGTGATATTTTATTTAACTGTAGTTGGTAGTGTCATAGGTACCTTTATTTTAACACCAAAGATAAATTAAAGAAAATTGTTAATAACTTTTAAGTTAGGTCAACTACTAAATTATTTTATACCATAAGTTAGCAAACTACTACTAATTTGAAGTATGTGTGCTTTGTGTGATAGTTGTGGGGTTGTGAGAGGGAAAACATCTGAATTCTACTTGTATTCTGCATGCTAAGAATGTGTTGAGGAAGGAGGTTGAAAGGCTGAGTGAGAATATGACTGAATTGAATAAACTGATATTTCGGTTAAGAAAGATGGGAAAAGTTATAAAAAAGTTAGTAGAGATGTAGTCAAGACTAGGAAGTCACCTAGGCAGGAAGGCGGGAAGGGTTACACGGGTGGGACACCAAGATCTTGAATCAAAAGTAGTCTCAATACGCTCCCAAGGAATTGGACTTTCGTATAGAGAGGCACATTATACTATATTTACATTTCACCTCTATATACTATAATAGCTCAATCTACGTTAGTGTCATCGAATTCCAAGACGATAGCACATACAATCGCCCATCACACCCCGACTATTAACACAACACACAACCACCTCGAGCTACCATCTCACTCCTGATCAGCCTCTTACAAACCCGCACTTCTTCTTGTATACCTCTACGCGTGGCTGATTACTGATGTATTAATATATTATATTATAATAACATTATGTACTATGTTGTTTCTGTAGGATCTATCTAATTAGTATCTAATGTATGCTTTATTCATTATCCATAATATACTATTTCCTGTAGCTTTTGTGTCATCATTCTTATATTCCTCTATAGTGTATTTCCATAGATTACGGTTAGTCGACTGTTTCCTCATATTCTGTACATATATATATTATTACTTATATGATAGAAGTGTCATATCTGCACATTGGATGATTAGAAATATATGACACCGAAGCTAGAAGCTAAACATTTACTTCTAGGCTACTCGATTATTCTGTAAATTTTACTAATACCGTGCTTATCACTCTGTATTTTAAATGGTTCCTACTCCAATGACATTCGTATAGCCTGATTGCATGACAAAATTCCACTATGGGCCTATTCATCTAATCTCACGTAGTTTCTTCTGCCCATGTCTCTCATTGAACCCTATAGCTGATATATTACGTCCGAATATTAGGTACTGTAATTCTACTCGCTATGTTGTATTCACTTACTAGTCAATATGGGGAGTAATACTCTCTATCTACTAGGTATGTAAATGTTAATAATATACATTGAACTGGTATAATGTTTACCACAATCGAAATTACTATGACTGCCTAGGCGTAGGTCCTCTAATGCTTATTAAATTAGGGTGCGTGATGTTCTTATAATTTACTAATACGGCCGGTATCTAGATGTTGTTGATGTGATTGTAAGATCTTGTAATGCTAGTAGCAACATGATTACCGGCTATTGGGCGTTATCAGGTCAATGGGTTTACCTGCTCATGTGTAACTAATCATGTAATTCAGCGGTACTTATCAATCGCTCAAAGCTCTACTCCACATTCTAGTTTGTGAACGTTCGCAATATAGAACCACTCGTCAAATTATTCATCAGTAAAAGCTCTTAACCTATAGGAGAAGATTCGTAACGATTATGACTAACTTTGCGGAGTCTAGACATGATAGCAAAGCAATAGTTATAGTACTGCTTACTGACTATCTCTAGTAGTTTACAACTTTACCTATAATTTTTCTAAGTGTAATAATGCTAGATGTGATGCGGCGAATCTTCTGATTAGAATATGTGGAATTATTAGAAGTACTTAGATATAGACGTCATAAGATGTATACACATACACACATCTCGACGTGTATAAAAATCTAATTTTATGTTACTTTCAAATTTTGGAGTACAGTATTGTCTGGGTATATCACAATATTTATGTATCCTTTCATAATTTTAAGCCGCATGGATATTAATCCTTTCGTTATAATCATAGCTTCTGTATGTTACGATCACACACTATAAACTATAGTATTGAAGCTACTGTTATTCGTAACAAACTACTATATTATCATCTTTATAAAATCTAAATGCATAAAGATTTTAAAGCAAACTAGTAAAAAGAGTCGTTTCGTTATACGGATATACGTTCTGAACATCCTAGATAATCGATCGTATAGGTACTAGTAACGTACTTTTTTCGCAGTAACTCTTCGGCAATGATCAGTTACTCTCAACTGACAAAACAATATTATATCAGAGGACTTTTATAGATAGACGAGTTTTCTATTTAGCAAAAATAGTGAAAAAGTTGAATAAATTTTGATAAATAGTGAAATAATGATTGAATTATTTTTAATTGATGAGAAATATGAAATTATTAATTTTATGTATGTAATGCTGTATTTTCATTAATTTATACATATGTTTTGTGAAGAATAAACGTGAAAATGTATATTATCAATTTTTCAGATATCATATAAATTCATAGTAGACCTAACTATTTACATTTTAACATACATATGAATAAGGATAGCTTCATATTTTGTACGTGCTCATAGATATTTGAGTAGGTTTTAAATATAATATGTGAAGATGAAGTATATATAATATTAATTAAGGCAATGATTAGTTGTAGTAAAGTCATAATGTAATGGAAAGTATGTAATAAATGATCATATATACTATAATACAACTATACATGTATTGGTGTATCATGTAGAACTAAGCGAATAATTATATATAATTAAAGGGTAAAGTAAACTTTTGATAAATAAACTGATGACTACCTAAATAAACTAATTTGACTATCATTAATAGTATATGTTTCTATCTTTCTTTTTAAGGTGTATACTTTTTACTATGGGTTTTTTGTTTCGCTTTTCAGTGTTACATATTAGTTTCACACTATATCAAGAGTTACGTCTGATAGTGGTATTTACTCTATAGTATGATCACTACCTGAGCTACTCGACTATTATATATTGCCTCAGCATCTTCATTGGTACACTAATCTCTCTTAGGGATCTAGATGTAATTATTACTTCATACAGGAGAGTTACTATCACACATAATTATGATATTAGTTATACTCACCTACGCTTAACAGATCATCAATAATGTTTTATGTAGCTTGCAGTGACATGGAAAATCGTATTATTGTGCCTTATTCACAAATACTATTTCCTAAGTAATTTCTAATACTCTCAGAACTGGATTATCTTATTCTCAAAGATGGCTATAGTAAAATGTTAGTATCTTTTTTTAAAAATAAGACTAACGAGTAATCATTGGTCTATTATTAATGAAATATCTTAGTTAGATTATCCTTATTTTGCATTAGCTATTCCCCACGTTTCTATACTCATATGAGGACTAATACCTGAATGGCAGGAGATATTAATGTTACTTCTTAGTTAGGAAAAATGCACTTAGTGACATCATGTATAAAATATATGAGCTAGACATAAAGTTAAGCTCTGCTTTAATGGTAGTTGTTTTTTTATACAATCCTCACAATTTCTTGATATCACTGTTTTTCATACACGGTTGGGCCTATGCTTTACGTACAATGTAAGAGTTCCGGATAACCACTTGAGTCTCTAGAGTTGGAGATAAGAAGTGTTACTAAATATGGAGGAATATCAATAGTTTCATTATTGTAATAATATATTTTAATACATAACGAATATTAATAATCTATATTATAATCAAATTATTTATATGTTTTCCGTATCTGGCAGTTACTAAAATAATTACTGTTTTGTAGTGTTATCTCACAATTTCTAATATCTACAGCACAGGTATCTATATAACATATAGAATAATGATAATCTCCAAGTGAATACCACTTGCCCCCAATATAGTGAATAGAAGTAATATGTAATAATAGTGTAAAAGTTGGAGATAAAACATACATAGATAACTAAGCTAATATTATAATATAAGATGATCATAATAAAATGTAAGGAAAAAGTCTTCTTGCTATGCTACTTCTGCTGAACCACTCGACATATTCGACGAGTTTACTAATATTTAAGCGAAAATATATGATCAACGTAGTTTGATAATCGTTCATTACTATTTGTATTCTTACTAATCCTGATTTCGATACTATTAGTAGATTTTGGGACTAGCTATAGTTATATATATATATATATAAGTATTCAAGAAAATTTTTATAATTGTTTTATATGCAGGGTTATATTATAATTATACTAATATATATATAATATATATATATTAATAATATTATATATTATAATATATATAAGTATATTATTTTATAATATATATATATCAAATGTATATATAATATATTATTTTATATATATATATTTTATCATATATAATATATATATAATAATATATTATATTACTTTTCCACCGTACACTCATTAAATCTTATTATCTCTGTATTTCTACTCAGTCTTACCTTATATCTCCTTGTAACATCATAATTATCTACCTTACTTATATTATATAATACTATATAAAAGTTTATATATAACTTATATACAATATATTTATATGATATATAGATTATATATATATCTATTATATTAATATATATTATTATAATATAATATTATTTATGTATATATATGATATATAATATATCATATTATATATATATTATTTATAATATCTATTATATTAATATATATATAATTATAATATATTATTATATTAATATATTGAATCTCTGTGATTCATATATAAACCCGTGGGGCTTGTTATTTAGTAAATTTTAATATAATTTATTAGAAAATCGTGCAAAAAAAGAGGTCTTATCATGGTGACTAATTTGAAAGAGGGTAAATGTGAAGATAATTCTCTATAAATCAAAATACTAGTTTAAAGTAATATTTATGGTGATCCTCACTAGTGCGGTATGACCCTAGGGCTATTGAGCTACCGTTTGGCCTATAGCTCTGAGTATCTACGGCCCTGGAAGCATCGCACCCAGTATATCGTAAGGGTAAATAAAGATATATTGGCTGGAGTGCAGAGAGCTATCTTTATGGATAAGCTTCAAATAAAGCGCTCTAGCTTAGCCGGTAGATACTGTTAGACTTATGTTACGTACTGCCTATCGCTTGATTATTAGTGTTCAAATGTAGTCGTAAAGCAGGCACTAATGATTGCTGACCAGCTGATATTATTATGAACCTGATGGGTAGAGTTTTAAATCTAATTTATCCCAGATATTTACGTAAAGCTGCTTCATCTTAGCTGTTATATTGTCGTAGTATGATGAGGAAAGTGATCGCATACGAATACGCATTTAGTATAGTGAATTAGTATTAGTACGTAAATACCTCGTGATTCTATTAAACCTTACATAAAAAGGCCTGAAGATGAATTGGAGAGATTTATTCTATCATATTTTAGTATGTGCAAGGTTTTGATGCACCCTTCACTCGCTATTGCCGCCTCATATCTTCAAAATATAATATAGCCCAGGTGTGAGTTACGAATCGTAGTAAGATCACACGAAGTGGATCTATATTAGATACTATCGTTACTATTGAACTGATTGAGTAGCTAGCGTTATTTCATACGAATGGCATTATCTCGTATATCTCTCAAAGAAAGTACCAACGAGTGTACAGCTTTTATTGGGAACGTCTCACGGTAGCACACCGGTTATCCTGGTTAGTATAAAGCCCGAATATCCTAGTACCAAATAAGTAAGTACGAAGATATATGTAGATGTATCGCTAAGCCATAGGTGTGAGTGATAGATTGATATTGTTGTGTATACCGGAACCCTATCTGGAGTTGTATGGAAAAAATTATCAAGGCTAAACTACTAATCAAGTAGTTCTCCAATCCTCATCCTGATAGATAGCACTATATTATGTGTACATGTGTGCAGAGGAGATTCTCAAACTATATCATCTATCGAAATAGGCAGTACACTAATTCTACAAGATTTGTATTAATACATGTAGATCAAATACTCGGCCTTGTCCTTAGCCTTAGAGCTTATTCAAGTAAGGTAAGGCGCTGAGCGCTAAGCGAAGTATGTAGTATATTGTGGCCAGTGGCTCTCGATATTAAATGATGTCAACACAGTAACTGTGTTATATATATAAGTAATGACTAGCTATTACTCGCATAGGCTAAAGTGTATACTGTCCTCCATATAATAGATAGGAATATGTCTACTTACTGTACAGATAGAGGTAAGGAATAAGGATAGCATGAAGCATGTTTGGAGGTTAGGGCAAATAGGGTTGGATAATATACACTCTTGAGTGCGGAAGACTCAATAATTAGTCACGGGGTATTGTAAAGAGAGAAGTATCAGCTGTCAACCAGATATCGATTATCGGAAGGTTCAATCCAGTACGATATTAATAAATTTTTAGTAGAGAAATCGGCTCCGCGGATTAAGGCTTGTGTCACCTCAGCGTACTGAAATAAACCTTGTTAACTTGCGACGCATAGATAAAAAGAGTCTCATATGTGCACTAATATAAATAGCTTCTATATATAACTGGACTAGATTGGGACGATCCTCGACCGAAAACGTGACTGAATAGCCAGAAAGAGGTTATAACTCAGTAAGTCTCTCTTGATATAGTGTTCCCTGTGAGAAACCAAAAGAAAGGCTGGCCCACTAGAATATCTTCATATCAAATAAGGATAAATTTAGTAGGATATTATTAGTAAGCATACGTAGTAATACATTTCTTTTGCCAGTGGGTATGAGTAAGTATAAGAAAAAGGTATAGCTAGATCCCATGATTCGCTCTACTACGGAACGTATAGGTAATTTGCTTGTACTGATTGCTCGGATGATTGAGGGACATATGTATATAGATACGGCATTATTCTATTCTAGTATACACATAGTCGCATTATACCGAAAGTTTGGAATATTATACTATTAACCAACCTATGAGGATATCCTGACGCTGGCGAGAGGATAGAAAGTCCATGTTAGGTAGAGGCTAACTAGTAGGACCGTCTGAGAGAGGACGAATATAGTTGTGGATAGGTATATAGTTAGCGATTCACGAGGAGTCGTAAATATAGGGGATTAAAATTATAAAATTACCAACCATTTTGTATCAAAGTGTACATGGAAAGTAGAAATCAGATTATTTAATTTCCATTCGATGCATTTACGAAAACGATTAGGCGCATCACATTCAGGTCGGATATGTATGTCGGTTATGAGCATTGTGAATATACCTTTCTAGGTTACGTAGGAATAAGCTGTTTGGATGGTGGTTTTATATAGATAGAGTTGAGCTAGTGAAATAGTGTGTAGCAGTAAAGAGGCTATTATATAGGGATAGAAGGGTCATATAGATGTGTGTTGTCGATTAGAGGTACATCTGCAGGCTTTTGCGGTAGCGAGAAGAACCAGTGGATGTACTATATAGTAGGTAAGGAATTATACTTGGATATATGTGTTTGGTACGTGCTGGCGCAGCTGTTTGCCGGGGAGGAAGAGCGGTAGCGGTGTCTCTATTATATTGAGTTGATGTGTCTGTATATAGATCCCTTGTATGGATCCACTATGTGCTAGCCCCAGCGTAATTATATATTATCAGTATGGATAGCAGCATCAACCCTGTTCCAGCATTAACTGGCGGTACAATAACTTAGGGTAGAGTTTGTACGCACGGATTCTACTAATCAGTATCTGCTAAGTGTAGCTCTGTATAGATGCTCAGGGGGTAGTCATCTTCATGTAGGTAATAGATATGTGTGCGAATAGTATATATAATTATGTTCACCTATCACATACTCGGATGAAAGGATGTTATAAGCAATTACAGATAATCATACCTCAGTCATTCTAACAGTCTTTACACTGAATCTAATGGTTTATATGTCGCCCGAGGGTTGACGACCTCTAGCAGCGTCCTTACCCGTCTCTCTGGTGTGGGCCAAGCGTCGCAAGTGATTAGGTTATACTCAATGGCTAAAGACTCACATCTTCTCGTGATTAGACATCTCTACAATGTTATCTTCTAGGGTTGTATTACATTTGCAGACTCATTCCTCAAGTCTAGTATCCTTTCTTTGTCCTGATTCTCAATATACGCGCTAACGCATCTTCGCTTTTTTAGTAGCCTCAACGATGCGAGACTCATGGGAGTCAAAAATTTTCCATCCATATATCTATTCTACAACTGTCATAGAGCTTTGAAGCAATATCTCATCTTTCTCTTCCATCGTTTCTTATAGTACTCAACAAGGTAAGTACTAGCCCTGGCTATCTATGTAACTTGCGTATGCAGCTAGAGCCAAACCATACATTATTATAGGGTGTGTCAGGATAGACGATAAACACGATTATGATTATAGGTGCGTGGATTATTGAGTACGTCGATTTAAGCGCTCGACAGTAGGATAGTGAATAGTATCGTAGCGCTTAAGTAGAAGTATACGATGTGGTATCAGCGAGTGCTAGGAGTATAATGTTATCAAGATAGGGTTAGAGACGCAGGTTCCTGTCTCGAGCGTAGTCACGTCAGTTACTCAAGGCATTGTCTTACATAGCTCAGGAAGGTTCTCGTGTTTGACATTTTTCAAAAAACGAATACTCCAGAGTGCCAGGTCTGGTTTATATTGTATTACCGAGCTGGAATGAAATGCATGTCATATATTGACAAACATACCTGCCCCTTTTATGGAGCAAGTAGTACAGCAAGAACATTAAATCCATCTCGCCTAGTCGTTCAGTATCCAATTAGTGAAGCTCGAAATTTCAACATCTCTCTCTCGCACACAAACATAGAGCACAATATAAGTGGACTTTATTAGATATAATTATTCTCTTTATCATGTCGGTGAGTTGCCAAGGTGTGGTTTATACTCCTTCTTTTTAATTTATGTTCAATTGAGTGGACGTAGGATGATTCCTACATATCAACACGATGTGATGTGTACTAGTATACTGTGTATAGTAATCCCACGAGCACAGTGAGTACTCTGAATAATATATATTAATTAAAATATATAATAATATATATTTAATATAATAATAAATAAATAATATAAATAATAATAATAATAATAATAATAATGATATTTAATATATTAATATAATTAATAGATTAAATATATTAAGTATAATTGTACGATATAATAGTAATATAATTATATATGTATATACAACTCCACAATGGATCGCCTAATGTAGTGTTACTAAGTTTATTTAGATAAACATAGATGTCACCCCTTGAACTGTAAAAATCACATATACTGAAAAGGAAATATAGTGTAATTCATTGTTTACAAAAGCACGCAGCACAAATAAATAAATGAAATAAAGATAATATTTATTGATTTAGTGTGCAAAGTTCCATGATTCACTAACGCATAATAAACCTTAAGGAGAAAGATTAGTATTTTAATTAATTAATGTCGAGTTTATAAGTTTCGGTATCTACGTTCTAAATGACTCTACACTATCTTGTACATAGTTGCTGCCAATGCCGTTAATATAACTTCTAAATTTCATACTTTAAGGCGTAGATTATAGAGTAACCCTGAATCTGAAAAATACTAGAAATATACATAATAGAATTTAAGATATACAGTATATAATTAATATTCATAGATTTATACTATCTTATATAGGAATCATATATATTATTTTCACTTTAGTAATATATTTGCACGTGTAGTATATATTAATAATTTTTTTTTAATGATGGGTATTTATTTTATAAGTTTAACTATATTACATATCGTCTCTCTCTCACGTATTTTCAAAATAGTGAATCACGCTGATCACGCTTGGGAGGCGAGCATTTTGGTGAGAATCTAGCTCTGCCTATTAGGATGGACGATAGTTGCTGCACTTATCGAGCGCGCACGTCGGCCACAAGTTGACGCTTATTGAAATAATTGATATAATTAGAGACTTAACTGTATGTTTTGATAATTATATAGTATATATATATATATATTATTATAATATATAATATAATAATAATATTATTAAATAAGATATATATATATATTATTATATTAATGATTATATATATCTGACATATATCCAGAATATATTAATATGTATATATATTATAATATAATTATATAGAGATAATTAATATTATATGAATCCGAAATGATCCGGGTTTAGGGGGAGAGACAGTGTTGAGAGAAATTCTTGTAAGAGATCGCAGGCTTTTAGTATATTAATAGATCATAACAATATGCTATATATTAGAGAGATATATAAGTATATGAATAATATAGTAAGTAATATATAGATATAGTGAAATACTTATATGTACTAATATATAGATACGATTATGAATTAAAGAATGATCTAGTAATAGAGATTATAAGGGAATAGCTTATATGAAGGATAATAAAGTGTAGAATCTAAAGTAAGTATTAGTATATAAATATAAGTATTTATATATTATAAGATGAGTATATATAATATATTATCAATAAATAAGTAGTAGATATATATATTCGCGATGTAGTTATATATATATAGTTAATCTCAAATTGAGATTTCATTTTCTTAATAGTGTAATATATATATATTGACTGTATATGTAATGTTAATCATTAGAGATTAAGATAATAGAGATGATATAGAGATATTTAATAAGTATTATAATATGATGAAGTAAAGGGGATTGTATATATATTAAGTATATATAATAGATTAATAAATAAGAATATATAGTATATATAATATATTAAATAAGATATATTAAATAGTAAGTAATACATTGCATCGAGTTATTGAGCAATAATAAGCCCATTAATTAAGGATAATGTTTCTATATAGGTTAGGTATACAATTACATAACGACACTTTTAAGTTGCAATAGAGCTGACTTATAGTGAACTTAAAGTAACGACAGAACGGCATAAGTACTTTGAAAATTAAGTACAAATACCTAGTTACACGTTTTATTCGATCGTTATAATAATTATATCTAAGTTACTAAGACTTTATTACCGCCAAAATTGCTTAATGTTATCACATATACGAAGCTAATATTGAGCTCAGAATTATATACATGTATGACATTTTAAATTTCATATTATTTTCTTTATAGAATCATTAATTATGTAATGTAATTATATTTATTGGCTTAGTTGTGTTATTTAGATAGTAAATTATAAATATAATGTATAATTTATGGACTACCACTCTAATATGAACATTGTCTATCGCCATCCCTTATGAATAAGTAGAATGTTACTCAATTAGAGAAATTAAAATACTTAGATAGCCGTATATTCGGTAGACCTTAGTCTACTGATAATGTCACTGAGGAATACTACCAAATTACTCTATTAAGATCAACATAATATAGAGAGCTCAGCCCGACCTCTCCTCCTTGATGCCTCCTGTCTCCAAGTCAGAAATACGCTATTAACAATAAGTGAAATGTGAAACTATAAGAGAAAGAGCTCAGCCATATAGAATATAGTAGTAGTAGTAATGGTACTAATAGTACCTATTAATCGCAGCAACCAATATAAAATATATAATAATAATGACGCAACTCAAGTCGGCCGCTTATTCATAGACATGTATCCGGAGACCCTAGCTGAAGAAATAATTATCTAATATGATAATAATCATCCTTGGTATGAAGAGCCACCACCTATCCGCAGACTTCATCAAGTCAGTCCTTATATCCCCTCAGTAATTTAAATAATCACTAAATTGAAGCCACCTCGCCTCTACCGAATGTCACCAGGATCTATCTCTTTCGTGCTGTTACTATATATAGACAGACTAACGACGTTTGAGGCAAAGCCTATACGATGAGTACTTTATAGACGTCTTCAAGTATTCGATTATCCAATCTACCCGTATTATTCTATTAATTGCATAGTAAGCAGCTATTAGCTCTCCTCTATGACCCGTGTACCGCTCAGCCACCCCATAGAAATTAAGAAATGTAGAGAAGAATTTATTTTATAAATATATTAATTATTTTAACTAAATGTATGGTCGATAATAGTCTCCTGAACATGACCCTAAGATGGACCATCAGATAGAAATGCGCTACCTTATACCTGTGATCCAAGCTCCCTAGTAGCAAGACCTCGTATACTTATATAAGATCTTAGATATAATTAAGCAAACCTCCCAATGGGCGCCCGTAGAGCATGTTCCCATCGACTCCAAGTATAGATCTGAAGTTTAATAATAATAATGAATTATTAAATCAGATAGCCGGCAAGTTGGCCAATCTATAGTCTTCCATCCTCTAATATACGCTAAGATGACTCTAGAATAATTCAATTATTCAAGAATGATCTTTAGTCATATCGTAATTATCTACATGTTTACTAGGTAATTTTTTACTTAGGCACTAGTCCTAGAATATAATCCTTAGCGCGCTTTCGCTCTGAATTGTCTCTCTAATACTTAGTGATACTGTCTTGATTGAGCGATCTAAGTACGTGTATACTCAGATTCTCATAGGTCAGGCGTCCATGTGTAACTGACACTTATTATACATACTTTATTCACTTAAAATCTACATTAGATCTAGACTTTTATTATTGTACGAAAAATAAGTTTAATTCGTAACTTATTATATGATGTTAGCGTGAGACGATGAAAGTTAAGTTGGTAGCAAACTGCAGCTTGTTACCTTCTCAATTATGATATCTTTATAATGGTGACTGAAGACAGTAGTACAATCAGGATGCAAGGTATATTCTTATGTTATCTATGATGTCTTAGATTTTAGATACTCATATCACGTATCGAGTTTTGATACGTACAAGAGCTTGTAAACTGTAGATTATTATATCGTTTAAATTATACTTTAATACCTATTATGTGCTGCTGAGTGTATTCTATATGTATGTCATATTTGCACTAGCTGCAATACTGCCCTACTTAGGTAATTAGATTGATGCTTAAATTCATTATACATATTTATCTGTATCGTGACAAGATCTTTCTAGAACGTTCAATTGCATCGATAATACGAGCCATAAATTATTTATATTTAATATTAGATTGTTGATAGTGATGGAAAACTTGAATCTCTCCCCGACCAGATTACTGAGGAACTTTTATTTGTATGGGAATCTGCCTTATATTGATTTATATTGTCATATCTTCTGATCTTTCATAAAAGCATAACAGCAGGCAATGCAGAACTAGATCTTTAACTACTCCTTGTATGTTAATACGTAGTGCTCCTATAGTGTCTATATACGAAGTACTCGATACATAAATCGCCGCGCACTATCTTAAGTATATACTCTTACCTTCAATTATATACTAGTATGGGTTCCGGACATGTCTGATAAAGAGCTTCAATCTCATATAATTTCATCTGATCCTTGATCCCATATCTGGAAGCACGAACGTCAATGTGACTTCTTAATTAATTAATATCTTTATATTGGTATTTAATAGACATTCTTAAAATTATATCTAGCCGGTCATCTATATATTTAATGTATTATATTCATTATATAATTTTATATGGGTTTTATTAATTAAACTTAGATGATACGGTAATGTTGCTACTTAAATTTATATTATATATATATTATTATATATATAAGATATATATATATATATATATATTATATATATTTATATAATTATAGTATATAGTTATAGATTAATAATATATAATATTATATATATATATTAATGAAAAGAACAAAAATATTAGAACAGAATCTATAGAAAAAAAATGTCCATGCGTACTTTATCATCAATTAATCATATTACATATTATATTAATTATAAGTATAAGTTCCTTATATAAATAGATATTAACTGACGGACATTCTAGGACGGTAAGTTAGCCCTAAATTCGGATATCTTTTTAAGTATTATAATTTTATATTGATGGTTGACTAGTGACAGTTTAATAATAGTAGGTCACTACAGTTAGGTACGTTATCTTTAATTATTTATAATAATTATATAAATCTAATCAATTTATTTTCACTACTACTTCTATTCCGTATGAGTATATGAATGTGATACTGATATTCTTAATGTTTTACGGGTTGTAAAATTGTACAACTCTAGATTGTAATTACTGTAGCGATATTCTTATTTATATCTCTTAGATAATATAATATATAATATATATAATATATATATTATATTTATATATATTATTATTATAAATATATAATTAATCATATAATATGAATGTAATATTAGTATTAATATTTATATAATATATATAATTTAATTATAAATATATTATTATTATATATAATTATATATTATATATTAATTATTATTAAATATATACTTTAAATATATATATATATTTATTAATATATTTATTTTATAACTATGATTTAATTATATATATATATTAAAGTAAGAAAATATAAATTTAATATAATAGTTAATATTATGATATAATATATATAATAATTTAATATAATATATATATAAATTATATCTATAAAATTAAATTATATATGATATTATTATATATATATTTTTATATATATATTTTATATTATATATAGATATTAATATGTTAAGTATAATATATATATTTATTATATATAATATCATAAGTATATCTATATTAATATGTAATATAATTATTAATTATATGTCACTACAATAAATCTGTACTAAAAAATCATAAAAATTCATAATAGAAAGGCGAGAGAGAGAGAGAGAGTCAGAGAAGAGAAGAGCTCAGAATAATATAATAAAACGTCTAACAGTCAGACGCCACATAATTTGATTTGTATTAATCTAAAA
Source organism: Trachelipus rathkii (assembly GCA_015478945.1). NCBI lineage: Eukaryota > Metazoa > Arthropoda > Malacostraca > Isopoda > Trachelipodidae > Trachelipus > Trachelipus rathkii. Next base: position 7,125 of record JABUQX010043539.1, on the reverse strand, counting down.
AATATCATATAATAATAACCCTACATACCTATGTGTAAAGTATTATCATATACTAATTATTATATATATTATAATATTATATATTAAATATATTTATATATATTAATATATGATACGTATTATATATATATAATAAATATTATAATTTATATATATTAACTTATATATAAAAATATCTATAGTATATATATATTAATATTATATCTTATATTATAAAATATTATAAATACTATTAATTTAATATAATATTAATATATTATTAATATTATATATAATATTATAAATAAGTTATTTTTTTAGCTTGATTACGGTTTAACTCTAATTTCTATACATTAATATAGAATATTAAGTTTAATATAGCGAAATGTATACGGTGCCATTAATATTGAGAACGAGTCAGTGATGTATCAGTATCATCTACAGCGCGAGCGGTCTGCTTCTGATGGGCAATATGAAACGGACTAATGCGACGTCTCTGCATCATAATAATCCCTGATATGCCATCGCCAGATCATATATCTCTTTGCGCCTGTAACGGAATGTTATGATATCAACACTTTTAAGTTAACTCGGTATATTAAAACGGAATTACAGAGATTTAATCTATTCTGTTATTATATTAATTTAAATCTTTAATTTATAAATTATAATAGTTATAATAAATTATATATATAATATATATATAAGTATAGAATATTTATATTATAATATTAATATACTTAAATTAATAAATATTAATATTTGATAATTAATATAATATTATTATATATTATAATTATATATATATATAATATATATATCGATGTTGTAGGGAACCCATCCCTACTGCTGTATAGTAACTCCCTGGAATCAATACTATAATTAACATAATACGTCCGTTGGTAGTAATTAAACTGATGATATATTAAATGCCATATCTATTAATATTAGAAAACTTCCAGTTGATCTAGTCTGTAATACTTGATCACATCTAATCATACCCTTAGACATTAAAAGCCGTAAAGTTATCGACATGAACACAATGTTAACGTAATATTACAATAGCACATGAAAAAAAAGACTTAGACCGCAAAAAATAAATAGCGACGCTACGTGTGATAAGTTTAGGTGGTTAAATCATAACGTAAATATACCCACGTAGGGTATAGCCTGCTCCCTATATCATAATTCGCGGCTCTCTCTACTTCTAGTGGATCATTACGTGGGAGGGCACTTAATCTCCCCCTCATCCTACGAGAACCCTCGCTATTTGCGTCTGGTATTGTCGCTGGGGTACTCCTTAATCAGACCATCCCTCACCGAGGTATGATAACGTTATCTACTCAACCTCTAAGCCCCATACGGCTTCAGGCCTCACTTAAAATAAGTAGGAAAACGGAATTGTAGATACCTAAATAGCCCCTCATATATATGGCCTCAGTATTAATTAAATATATTTATATAATTAATATATATATATATATATTAATTAAAAATATAGTATTTTAATATTAATTTATAACTTAATAGAATATATATATAAACTTATATGTATATATAATTAATATATAATATATATTATATATATATATATATTATAATAGTTCAGTTTAGCTCAATTTTTTGTGAATTGTCAATAGCTTCTAAAAAAGTCATATAAAACTCATTTCTATTGTTCCAACGTTATATATTATATCCAATCAATAAAATTAGGCTATAACAAGGATAACCTAAACAGGTGTCCTTCCTTCGGCCACGTTTTGTATTTGTATTTAACCTAAATATAAATATTCTATTATTTCTACATTTGTATATAAATTAGCATATTTATACTATAAGAATGCAAATGCAAACTGCCACACCTCATCTTTAAAATCTCGAATCAAATATCATACTAATTTAAAAAAAAAAGTATTATGCCTAACAAATATTTATATAACTAAAAATAAACACGTTCTGTATACTACTGCGCTAAATCTTAGAAAATGCCGTCTACTCGATACTAAGATTAAAAATTTTTCGATCTATTCAGACTAACCTGATAATGTAACCAGTCGTACTTATTTTTGAAATTAATAAAAGACTATGTCCCATAAGCCTAAAATAAAAACACTATAATTTTATATAAATATATACTATACAGTATATATATATATTTTTATTTACTTACAATTTTAATTTAATGTTCATATCTATAAATATTGTACATCCATTTTCTTAACGGATCAATTTAAAGATCTTTGAATTATAGCTACTTTCTCATGCAATTTCTAGTATTTTATAAAACTAAAAAATAATGATAATACAACTAAACCTCAAGTCTTCTAGAATAAATTATTCATCTAATTACTAATCACCATTATTCCTCAAACATTACATGTACTACTAATTCCCCTGTCTTGATAACTTAGATAACTTTTTCAGAAATAATGAACTGATTCAAATATATAAATAAAACACATTATTATATATTAGTAAATATAATATATTATTAAGTTATATATATATATTTTATAGATTTTATAATATATAGATATATTATCCTACTTCATAACTAATAATTTTTTGAATAATATAAATTTATTAATACATTTATATAGAATTTATTTAACATATGCAACTTGCCAATTAGTATACATCATAGAAATTAATTTCCTATCTCATTGATCTATGATCTTTCTCTCTGAGAAATTATAGGTTATTATATTAATACTTAACACTTAAGACATGACCAAATATATAACTAATTCTCAAAACTCGTAATTGACTTTGTAGCTTTGACAAGAGGAAATAAACAAAATATCTACTGAATGCTCTCAATAACTAAATAATAGTCATGATCAAGTCTTCTATGACGAATACGATAGTAAGATTTAGTATAGAGTACCTCTATAAATTATCTACAAAAAGTACATAGGATATCTTAATTCATAAAGAAATTATATTTATAACTCATATAGAAAAATCTCTTTGAAAATATTTCCTAATTACTTCTCAACCTTCGTCATTAAGAGACACTTAAATAGAGTACGAATTAAAAAAGACACCTGAGCTCCACGTATAGATGAAATGATTAAAGGCCCCGAATTCAATAGTGACAATAGACCACGTATTTTTATCTTTTCATCTATTTGCTTCCAAGAATTCGAGACTGACGAATAGGCCTATCGAATCACTATATTCTGCGTCTAATATCACAAAGCGGTAAAAAATGACCAAGAAGAACGAGAGAGCTACTCGTCAGAAGGAGACTATTAACTAAACCTCACGCGGCCTGCCAATCTGAAAATTAATACTGTAACTACAAAACGCTTGTGGTACTCTTCCGTGGAAACATGCAACTGGTTTCTATTATAGCTTACGCGAGATCAACATAATACGGAGTGAATCTTTGTGTAGATGCATATGGCATCGTTATCCAGGAAAATCGTTTTGACCAATTATATAGGAGCACTTGAGCATGCCTATATATTTTTAAGATGTTGGGACCCGACTTACAGCACTCCCACTGTAAGAAAATGGGACATTCAACTATCGCACCCATTTAATATAAGCAGCGATTTTTGACCATTATTCCACCTAGCAAGGTGTTGCCGTATCTTAGCCTCTACGTTGTTTTCCTCGGGTTTCGTGTGTCTGTAGTCACTATTTATTCATAGCGTTTTCAGATTTTTCAGAAGAGACATAACCCATCCGTTTCTTCTGTACATTTTCGTAGGTCGACTTTCGCAGAATTTTTTACCAAATAGAGCTCCAAGCTTGCTACACTATTGCCTACTGTAGCCAATGAGTCCTTTTCCAGAACGCTATTGAAGATGCTATTGCTTACGGTATGAGTTTAAAAAAAATCTATTTGTTTTTGTGTTTTATGTTGGACCTTCAGCGTGTCCAGAGTCAATAGATCCGACTTGTTTTTTTGGGATTTCTGTAAAATGAAAGAATATGCGAATATGTGTTTTCTATCCCCTCCTCCTGGCGAAGTATAGCCTGCAATTTTCACGGGCATATAGTGTTAGGTCTTTCGGTTAAGGCACTATCAATGTTTTTTGACTTTCAGAAAAATTTCTTTGTAAATATGCATTAGTTTTGGATTTCTTCCTGGTTCAAAGTTCAAAAAAAAAATTTGGCAATTTAACAAAATTTGCGGTTGAGTAATCACAAAAAATGAATATAATTCTTATAGTTTGTTATAGAGTTCGTTCGTCACCCTCGTCTCCATACTTATAATGCCAATCCGGCGTTAAAACTTTAACTCTGCCAGACGGAAATAGCTAGGAAAAAAAGAAGATCTTAATATTTCACTTTTTCGAAACACAATAGTTTGAAAAAGTGAAATATGAATATTTTTTTTTCTACTTATCCGTCAAGCATCCCGTGCTTTGCAGGGGCTCATGAATTTTGATGCGCCAGTTAGGGGGCGATTTCTCTTCTTAGTTTTAATTAATATCTATTTTTTATCAGTATACTCAAAGAAAATTTTAAAAATGTCCCTAAAGTTTTTATTTTTTCTAAAGTATTCGTCTCCATAAAGAAATCCAAACTAAATGCAATATACATACGTAAGATCTAGAAGTCCCGAAAACGAGAAGTGGTGCTACTTCTCCCAAAAGGGTAGTCGCTACATATGCCCTAAGAATGTATCCTATTCGACGTCCTAATACATATACTAAAAAAACACAATAAGACTCCACAAATTTTTCTATTAATAGCCTCAAACAATATTCTATAGATTTTCGTGATTGTAAGGAAATTGAGCCACGCTGATGGTCACTATAACTCAGACCCATATCAGCCTTAACAGATTTAATACAGAGTTGACAGTTTAGCTTAGTATTATTACTTAAGTAGGTTTTGACTCCACATAATATCGCTATTTCATAGTAGTTATGAATTCAATATCTTCGAAATAACCTATTCTGTATTAAAGTTGAATACCAAAAAAATTTTCAGAACACCATTGGTTTTTTAAGAAATTTTTAGCTTAATTAGTTGAAGATAACCTAATATACTGACTAACAGAAACTACAGAAGAAACACCGAGAAACAACGTCCTTCTAGATAGGCTCAATAGAAATGCCTACAATTTGTGTTTTATAGGTATGTCAAAGAATCGGTATCTGAAGTTCCGACTTTAAATGTCTTATTACCATTGGCGCTAACAAAATGGTCCAAAATCTTAAATAAATATATAGATTTAATTATATATTATATATATCTATATATAATATATATTAATATATATATTAATATACTATATAATTATATAGAATTAATATATAATATTATATACTTAATATAAATATATATTCTATTAATTTAATAATTAATATATATATATACATTATCTAGTATATATAATATAAATAGTTATATAATATATATATATTATATATAATAATATATATATATAATAATAGCTTTATCAATACTCACACATTCATTAATTGGTAAATTCCTTGCTAAATAGCTCTCTAAAAAATAGCTAAAAATAATCCTTTCTTTGCTATCCTAATATACTTATCTTTAACCCATCTTTAAAAAGTGGCTTATAACACTTAAACAATTAAATTGTTCCCCGCTTTGCTCTACCGATTCTGGCATCTATTTCTAATCTTAACCATAAAATAAAATATACATTTTACATCTGCTTAAAAATAATTAGTTTTATACTATTTATATATATACTGATATATAATAATATATAAAAGTAAAATACATTATAACAAAATCTCGGAAAGCCATACAAATTCATCTTAAAAGTTTGCTACAATTTAAGATATAAATTGTTTTTGAAAATATTTACACTTGTGCTATTAAAATTACCTTAGCTTTGCTATACGTCTTCTTATATACATTATATACAATAATTCAGAAATACTCTAAGGTAAAATTAGAAAATCAGGATAAGTGTTATATTTTCTGAATTATTTAAATATAGACAGACTCTATTTTCTATGTAGGCTATATTAACCACTATATATTCTACCTTTCTTAATTATACTAGTAATTATATATATAATAACATATGTTTTCTTCTATCTATCATTATATATAATTTATGTCTATTACAGCAATCAATTCATTATCCATCTAACGGACCATTTTTTATTGTTAAATTCAATAGATACCCAACTTTTCATCAAATCAACTAGTATTTATAAAAACAAAAAAATGATAATTAACAATAAAGCAGTTTATAACAAAATAGTAAAAATATCTTTTAACTCAGCTCACATTCACAAGCTGCAAGACCGTAGACTTACTGAACTCTAGTATCCCCTGTCTGATCATTTATAAAACTTTTTTTCTAACGAATATAATGAATAACTGATATCATAATATATGAAAAACACACTACATATTCATATATATATATATATATTTGAGTTGATGTTGTAAACAATATATTTTATTAATTATATAATATATTTATTTTATATACTATATTATATATTATTATTATTATATATATATATATATTATATATAATATTAATTTTATATATAATTAATATAATATTATTATATATTATATAATATAATTAGATATATATATATATATATTTAATATATATATAATAAATCAAGAGAATTTGAAAGGAGAAAAAGGTAGCTAAATAGGAAGGAACGAGGGTATCGGAAAAACTATCAAAGTCATTATCACAGGTCTCATCATAACATATATCTTCAGTCTTCATAAATCAAGATACCATTTATATATGAATATATAATATTATTATAAATTTCAATAAATAAAGACGAAATAAATAGATTAATTAATATTTTGATTCAATTATTTCAAATTTATTTATTAATAATATACAGTATGCAGTAACATTACACAATATAATTAATAATAGAATACCGACTACACTGTATAGTAAGAATACAATTAAACACATATAAAGTAAAAGGACACTTAATATTTTCACCGATTCGACATCGAAGAGGCCTATAGAACGTGCACTGGCGGATAATAATTTTAGCATAAGATAACCAATAGACGTTATCTAAGTAGCTTATTTTTTTATATAACAGCACTTTTCAAACTTATATACACCTAAGCTAGATCGTCGGAGCGACTCTCTTAAGCTAATCGCAACTAGATATATCACCTCACGTAAATGTAAAACTTAGAGACTACCCA
>JABUQX010043538.1:5000-54947 GCA_015478945.1 Trachelipus rathkii | reverse complement strand
ATATAATTCAAAATTATAAATTCATAAAAGATTTTAGTCTAAGTTAGCGATATTAGAATATAATTCCCTACTTCTTGTGAAGTAGATTGTTTATATGGAATAGGTGGGCATAAGAGGTTTGGGTATTAATGATTGCCTAAATTTTATGGGAGGTTGTACCAAGGAATTTCAATTTCTATTTGATTCTGTGGGGAATTATGACTTGAGTTACCTCTATAGGAAGGGTAAATGGTATATTATGCAAGTTGAATATCATTGGGGTTCTTGATTTAATTGCTTGGCAAACCATTTTCTAACCATGCTTTTCTATAAAGACAGTCAAATAGAATAATCCACTATGATGAAAATGAATTAAAATGGCACTAGTTGTTCCTCCACCGATATATGGGATTATTTAACTTAGAAAGATAAGGAGTTAATGGGTGAATGGTATTATTAATACTGTCCAATCTTTTATTTCACTGAACTTCTTTCATTACTTGAAATTTTTGGAACAATGGAAGAGTAATTTGGTAAAGCAACATGAGTTAAAAAATTAACAAAACTTTATCAGATTGAGCAATTAATGAGGTTAATGAAATATTTTCTCTAAATGAATGGGGTTTTTAAATTGATAATTAGCAGAGGTAAAAGTACAAACCCGGAATTGAAAAATAAATGTTCATTGATGGATTGTTGAGGTCTTTGGCAGGATATGAAAGCTCTAATTTTTTCTGCAAAAAATATAATAGTGAAATGTCCATGTTACTGTGAACGGTTCCTTTGATTTGAAAATAGTCGGATAGGACATCGACGATAAATTTAGTATAACTTAAGCAGAAGCGATAGCAAGCAGGTTTTGTCATCAAAGGATGTAAAAGGTTGTGATTGAGGGCAACCCGCTGTTTTCCCTATGGCGACAATAATCGTGGACTGAATCCCGCAAATAAGTATATTTTCTCTGTCCATAATTAACGAAAAGATATTTGTTCGGTATATTGTAAATTATTCGAACGGACGTTTCATTAAAAGGAATGAATGTTGGGAACGGAATTAGCTTATATGAAATAAATTTCTCATTTGAAATGAATGGAATTAGTGTAAAATTAATTCGTATGGGTTAGTGGTTGATTTTATAGTCCATGAGTATGTCAAAAATGAATGGTACGTTGATGCTTCTAACGGTATAATTGGATGTAGTTTTGTGGTTTGTGTCATTTCTAGTATATATGGTAATAAAAAGATAGGTGAATAAAGTTGATCATTAGTTATCTTGTTTTTAGCTAATTGTAATTGAAGTGATTGACTAATGATGGTATCATTGTAATACCTGTTAACTGATGTTCAACTAATGTAAGATAATGATTTTATACTACTAGTTGATTAGATGTGTGTGGGTTGAAGTTGATCTGTTTTGGAATTCAATTAATTTTTGTAAGTTTTAATTGAAATCTCTGTTATGCTGGGTATTTGATTTACTGTTTCTTTAAGTCTCATTAATTTAATAAATTTGAGGTACCCGCAAAATGTTCCTAAACAATATTTATCTTTTTCTTAAAATTTAATTGTTGTCAGTCGCGGTAGCCAAATAAAATTAAGAATCATCTCCTCCCACTTCCGAAAGCAGCTCTTTTGTACTTGGTTTTGGGGTGATTCCATGCTAAAGCCTCCTTAATTCGCTAATTTAAGGGATATTACTTTAGTTCTGATACTAATGAGTTGAAATTCCCATTTTATGTGCCCTATTGATTTCATTGAATATTAATAAAATTATCATTAACGAAGGTAAAAAGTTTATCTTTTAAAGTATTACATTTTTAAGTGGTTCTATAAACTTAGTTAGTTTTAATTCTCGATGGGCAATTCCTAAAGATACAATCAAGTCAAGATATCGCTTCAATAAAATTTACTTCACCGGAGTGATACAATATGATACCTGGCAGTACTCTTGTTTCTTCATTAATGTTAGTGGAGATGGATAAGACTGCAGGTAAAAGAAGTAATGCAAAAGCTGGATGTAACATTTTCATTTTAATTAGTAATTAATCCTAATTATTACTTATTTAATAAGTTCGGTCGCCGTTTCATTAAAGAAAAATGTAAAATAACTTAATTAAATGTAATTAATTAATTAAATTCATTTAAAGTTACCGTTAAGTATACTAGAATTACATATAATTTAAAATGTTAATATTGTAGCAAGTTTTGATATGTTTCTGAAATTAAAAATAAATAAACTTTATAAATGAAATTCAGGTTTGATAGGTTTCTGATAATTAAACTAAAACTAAGTAAGCTGTTAAGTGAAAACTTAAAAATTATTAACATTCTGATTATAAAGTAAAATTAAAATTAAAATTAAATAAGCTTTAACTGAACTTAAAAATTATAGCATTCTGATTATAATTAAAATGAAAATTAAAATTAAATAAGCTTTAAGTGAAAACTTAAAAATTATAGCATTCTGATTATAATTAAAATGAAAATTAAAAATTAAATTCTTAATATAAATTAAATAAAAAAAATATATAGCATGAGCTAATTAATATTAAATAAAGCAAAGCTGATGTAATATAGCATAGGGTAATTCTTGAATATGAATTAAATTAAAAGATCTTAATATTAATAAAACAAATATTCTTGATTATATTTTTTTATTATTTATACTTAAAACGAAATTTTTCGATTTTTATTTTGTTTTCTTTTAAAATAAAAAATATTAATAATAAAAAAAAAATATTACTAATAAAAAAAAATAAAAGTACATAAATTTAAAATAAAATTTTTCGATTTTTATAAGATTTTTCAGTAAAGTAAACGTTTCTTAAAATAAATTTTTCGATTTTTTTTTTTTGGTTTTTTAGTTTTAAAAGAATGACCCCTGGGGCAAAAAAAAATTCCGAATCTTAGCGAACATAATAAAAATATGTATACTTGTACTAAATGATGATGAATAAAAAAGTGTAAAATTGTGTATTTTGTGTGATATGACATAATACAAAACTTAAACCTAAAGGTTAAAACAAATAAAATAAAATATAAGATATTTATTTACAAAAATTATTACAAAGTTTAAGAGATTTTATCCCTTAGGAGGTAAGTAGTAGAGCCTATTTCCTCTTCTAGTCATCTCCAATGGCAAAACAACTGGAGGTCTCTGTAATTCTGTATCAGACGACTCCTTTGTTGTTTCTTCAGTTCTTGGTGGTAGAGATGGAAGAGATTCATGCCCTCTTTGTCTTGTTTGGCTCCTTGTAACCCTCGGTTCCACATCCCTCGGACCTCTGAATTGTTGGTGAGGTCTATACGACGGATCTTCTTTCCTATCATCTCTTGGATCCTCAGATGTTGATAAATTCATAAAATCTTCTGGAGGTGTTACCCTCATTCATTCTTTGGGAAGTGCTTCAGCGGAACTTGGCACATTTCCCCCTACAGTTCTTCTGCAAGTGGTGTTACCAAAGTAACCTCTTGTACTTCTGCAATGACAGGGTGTTCCTCATGTTTCAGAAACTGTCCGAAATATATGATCCTCTTGTCTGATTTGGTGATAGAGACGGTCTATAACCTCTTACTTAGAGTTCTTGTTTGGGGAGTAGAATTCATCAATTTACTTCCTTGAGGAGTATCAGGTATTATTTGGTTACAAGAATTTTGTGTTTCTCGACTACGGGGATCTGTTGTTCTTGTGTTGAATCCTCTGGTATATGTTTTTGTTTCTCATAAAATTAGGACGGATCCAAGAAGAGTGGTTGAGATTCTTGATCATCATTCCTGTGTCTACTTCTTCAGCGTTTTCCACTCTGTTGTTCTTTCTGTTGTATCTTTTGAGGAATCCAATGTTTCTTGAATAGAATCAGGATTCCAAATCTCATCATTATCAAAAGAAAAATGAGATTCCGTAATCTTTTCTACAGGAATTATTTTTTACATTATCCGGTGGAACCGAAAATAATTTCGTTGAATTTAAACATGAAAGCATAAGTTTTTTGGCTCCTTTATTTGAATTACAATAAAAGGACTATCAAATTCTTCTGTTCAATTATTGAACTTTGCTCTGGGCTTCTTTATAGCATCACAAAACATAATCGCCACTTTTAATTCTCTTTGTGTGGCATGTTTGTGCTGCTGTTCCATAGCTTTAATTGTTTCTTTTTCTAGACTTTCTCTTGCTAAGTCTCTTATTGCTTCCATTCTTTCCACTACGACATCTACTTCATCTGAAATGAATTTTCTATTTTCAGATTTATTTGTAAATGGAGAGACATAGTCTGGCATCTCGTAGGGAAGTCTCTTTATATATCCATGTAGGATAAAATGTGGAGATGATCCAATTGATCGATTATACGATGTGTTAATAGCTATTTGAGCAAAAGATAGGTATTTTGACCAATCTCTATGATTGTCTTTTACAAAATGACGGAGGAAATTTTCTATATCCGCATTCAATCTTTCAACTACCCCATTTTGGCTTGGTTTATAGGGCAGAATATTAACCTTTTTTATCCTCCAAGCTTTACATAGCTCTTTGAAGGCAGCTGACGTGAATTCTGGGGCATTGTCCGAAGCTAAAATCTCTGGACTGGAATGCCGACATATCACCCTTTCTTGTAAAGCTTGAGCAAATTCTTGACTAGTTCTTGATTTACAGGCGACTAACTCGCAATAGCGGGTCAAAACATCTCTGAAGACCAGAATGTGTTTGGCACCCGAAATTGAACATGTGGGAAGTTTTCCTATACTATCCACATTAGGAACCGACCGGGGCCCCGGCCCCGGCCCCGGCCCCGGCCAACCCCGGCCATTTTTAGCGACCCCGGCCCCGGCCCCGGCCCCGGCCCCGGCTAAAAATCAGGAAAAACCGGGGTTTTCAACCGGGGTTAACTGTAAATTTGCATTAATAATAGAGGGTTAAATGAAACAAAATAAAAAAAATATATTTTAATTCCATTTCTCCTTTGTTATAAATTGATGCAAAATATATAAGCATACCTAAATATAATCAATTTTTTTTTGGTATTTACTATGATTTCAAATTAATATTGAGGCCAAATTATAATTTTTCCGAGTTTTTAACATAAAAATATTCGAAATTTTATATATCAAACGAATTCGGAAAAGGAAATAAATATAATTGTTAAAATATTAATGTATTTATTATTTATTTAAAGTAAATATCTTCAAAAAAATTAAATATTTTCCGAAATCTCTTTTCAAAATTATTTATTTAATTGAATTAATATATATATATATATATATATATATATATATATATATATATATATATATATATATATATATATATTATATATTATATATATATATATATATATAATATTATATTATATATATATTATATATATAATTATATATATAATATTAGTATATATATATATAGAATTATATATATATATATATATATATATATTATATATATATATTATTAAATATATATATATATTTATATATATATATTATAATATATATATTATATTAATATAAATTATATATATATATATATATATAGTATATAATATATATATATATATATATACTATATATATACTATATATATATATTGTCACTCCTCTCACTCATATATATATATAATATATATTATAATATATAATTAATATCATATATAATATATATATATATATATATATATATATATATATATAGTATATATACTTTAGAGAGGAGGCCCTTGGATTCTTTTTTAGTGTTGTGCTTTATTGTCACTTCATTTTTATTTACTTGAATGTCACAAAGTTAAAACAATGTTAAGAACTTTTTTTAATGAAATAATTTTAAACGAAAGAAAGCTAATTTTCGGCCCGACACGCGAGACCTCTTCAAAAATCAACTGATTTTCTTTCTTGATTTCATCAGTTCAAGTGTGTTTCAGTTGGTCTTGCTATTTTTTCATGGTTGTTGTTGAATATTTTATGTTGCAGATATTCATTTGTATTATAAAAAATCTATCTTAACTTCACCGGTTGCTATTGTAGGTGTTACTATTATAAATGCAAAGGATTCCATGATGTTTGTGCGATGGTTCGTGTGATTGATTTTCTGTCATCTTTATATTGTTGATATTTGATAGAGTGGCCTGTGTTTCGCTATGACTTGTTTAAAGCTGAATTTATGTTGTCCTTGTGCAGGTCATCTGTATTGTGATTTTCTTCTTTCAAACTATGGTTCCACCTATATATTTTTTATTGCAAGTATTGCAGGATGTCCGATTTAGTACAGCTTTGGGGGAGATTATTCTTTTCGTTTTGGGGTTTTTGAGAATGTTATTTTAGTGATGTTATTGATTAATGAGGGTTTAATATTTTTGGTAATATTTTGTTTTTAACGATATAATGGTAATTGAGACATTGGTAAAAAGGGATGTTGCTGATTTTCGGGAAAAAAAGGTGCTATAGTACCTCTTTTTTCCTTTGTTAAATGCTTTGTTGTTGATGAACTCTAGATAGTAAAGTGATTTGAAGTATTGTGGATGTTTTTAGTTTCTGTGCTAGAAGAGGGGGAGAACATAGTACGAAAAAGCACGGAGAGAATAGAGATGACAGGAACAGCTAATTGGTGTTTGGGGGAATGATTAGATAGCGCAATGTATATAGTTGGTCAGTGATTGTTGGTTTTAGTATATATAGTAAATTGAAGTGATTGTCGATTCCATGTGCATTAAAGGTATCGAGGAAGGGGATTAGAGTTGTTTGAAGGCATTTCTATCGTATACTGAAATGAAGGGATGAATAGACGTTATATAGTTTAGGACACATTAGGGTTTGGTGTGTTGTTGCAGGAGGGAGACAAAAATGTCATCTTCATATCTAAATCCATAAATATTGTTTAATAAAGGGTGGCGTAAAATATGATAAAATTCTGTTGTTCCATATATATGTTATGAGTTATGGGAGACAGTGGGGATTCCATACTCAGGGCCGAAAGTTTGTATGTAATATTTGCCATATTAAAATAAAAGAAGTTATGTTGTAATGAGAGATTAATGCGATGTTTAATATATGAAACGAGAAGGCCAATCTTCTCATTACAACATAACTTCTTTCATGTTAATGGCAAATATTACAAACAAACTCTCGGCCTGAGTATGGATCCCCACTGTCTCCCATACTCAGTGGTAACATATATATGAAACTAACAGAATTTTATCATATTTTACCCCACCCTTTTATTAAAACAATAGTTTATGGATTTAGATTGTCAGATCGGACATTTTGTCTCCCTCCCTCCCAACACCAACCCTAATGATGTCCTAAACTATATTACTCTATTCATCCTTCAGTTGAGTATACGATAGAAATGCCTTCAAACAACTCTATCCCCTTCCTCGGTACCTTAATCCCATGGAATAACAATTACTTGCAATTTACCATATTATAGAAAAACAACATTCGCACCAAACTATATATATTGGCTATCTAATCATTCCCCAACACAAAATTAGCTGTTCTGTCATCTCTATTTCTCCGTGGCTTTTCGTATATGCTCTCCCCCTCTTCTAGCACAGAAACTAAATACATCCACAATACTTTCAATCACTTTACTATCCTGAGTTTTTCAACACAAAAGCATTTTAACAAAGCAAAAAAGAGGTACTATAGCCCCTTTCCCCCGAAAAAATAGCAACACCTCTTTTTACCAAATTCCTCAATTACCATTATATTCGTTAAACAAATATACCAAAAATCACACCCATTCCATCAAATAACATCACCTAAAAAACATTCTCAACCCCCAAAACGAAAAGAAAATTCCCCCAAAAGCTGTATATATCACATCCCCTTCAATACTTGCAATAAAACATATTATAGTGAAACCATAGATGTGTGCAAAGAAAGAAAAATTAACATACAGATGACTGCACAAGGACAGGATAAATTCAGCTTTAACAAGGTCATAGGCGTAACAAAGGCCACTCATCAATATCAACATATAAAGATGATCAGAATCAAATCACACGAACCATCGCACAATCATGGAAATCCTTTTCATTTATAATAGTAACAACTACAATAAGCATCCGGAAGTTAAGATAGATTTTATTACAAAATGAATATCTGAAACATCAAAATATTTCAACACACCATGAAGAAATAGCAGACCAACTGAAACACACTTTTGAACTGATGAAGATATCAAGAAAGAAATCTAGTCCCTTAGCTGAATAGGTCTCGCGTGTCGGACGAAAATAGCTTTCCTTTTTTTAAAATTATATTTCATTAAAAAGAGTGTCTTTAAAATGTTTTTAATTTGTGTACATTTTGTAATAAAATGAAGTGACAGTTAAAGCATAATACTAAAAGAATCCAAGGGCTTCTCTCTAAGGAATATATATCCCTACGACAAAAGTAGTTCTTAAACTATATTATATATATATATATATATATATATATATATATATATATATATATATATATAATATATATTATATATATATTATTATTATATATATATTATATATATATATATATATATATATATATATAATATATATTATTTAATTACAGACTCATTCTTCTAGAAAATCAATTATTTTCCAGAAATTTCTCGTTTATATGAAAATATTTATTAATGAATTAATTAAAATGTATTCCTTTTTTATAATTTAAATTATTAATTAATTGAAACTATATTTAATTTTCATCCTAAGTTTTAAGACTTTCAGTGTTTTTGACTTACATTTCTAATTTTAGCTAACCCCGGCCCCGGCCCGGCCGGCCCCGGCCCCGGCTTAATTAGAGCAACCCCGGCCCCGGCCCCGGCCCCGGCAAAATTCCCGCCCCGGTCGGTCCCTAATCCACATGTACTCTGGAAAACGGAGTATAAGGAAGAGGCCATCTGTTAATTTCTGCTTTTGGAGGCCTAGGACCTTTAACTTTAGCACAGGATACGCACTGTGAACAGTACTCCCTAACTAACTTACTTAGATGAGGAAAAACGTATCTTTCTCTAACTCGTTTTTCATTCCTCTGCTGTCCTCCATGCCCAATTCCAAGTGAAGAATGGCAATGATCTAAGCCTGACTCATTTGTCACTATTCTCTGACGCTTCATATTTACATACAAAACTTTCTAATGGAAATAATCACACAAATTAACAAAGCTCTTTATTGTACCTGTAATATTAATTTTAATCTAGAGGCAATTCTGTGTTTCCCTATTTGAAAGTTACTTTCTTCAAATTTAAAATTTTATCTTGCTTGATTTGTTACTTTCTCTTTAAAGGAAATACGTTTGGAGCTTTCGCGTGGGTGCCTACTCAAGATAATCAGCGGTATGTTTGTTTTTTCCCGTTTATATTTTATAGTGGTGAAAAACTGGTGTATAATAAGAGATAGCCTACCTGTTTGTTGCTTGTTTCGAAATATAAAGCAAAGAGGTTGATTATCAGTTAATATGGTGATGTCGTAACCAAATTCACCGTGTTTTTCCAAATTGATGAAAAAGGAGCAACATCCAAACATCCTGTTTCTTGTTATCGTAGATTTAATTCACGCTCTTAACACTCTTGCATCGAACGATCAATTGGCTTTCTTTCCATCGTTCCGACAGTTGGTAAAACTCTCCTAATTCCATGAGTCACAGAGCGTCGGTACTAGAAGAATGGCTATGGAATAATTTGGGAAAGTTATCATTGATGTTGAACATACACTTTCGTTAAGAGTTAGGGTTTTGTGTTTTCATACTTTTCATTATCTTCAACTTTAAACATTCTTCTTTAATTTTTTATTATGCTGAGGAAATTGTTTCATCCTTCACTTTAATTAAAGAGCGAAAATACGGAGGAAAAATCCATAATAAGGATTGTGTTTCCTTAACACTTGTTGGAGGAGAAACTCTTCATCGATTATATCTTCGCTGGATCTGGTGAAAAAATTCCGTCTCTTCCTATTTTAAATCCTTAAATATAGACTTGTACATTTCAGACAAACATTTTGTCAATTTTAAACATACAACCTGTTTTCTCTAAATGCAGTTAAAAACTTCTTAAGTTTTCAAAAATGTTCTTCTTGTATTGCTTCTCATTATTATAGACTTCATCAAGAAACTTGAGCGATAGGTTCCTAATAAATGTGTTTAACGCGAGCTTTGCAGTTGTTCATTGGCATAGGTACTTGGGGCATTTCCTATGCCCAAATATAATTCTGGTTGAGGCAGAATAATCTTTCGTTGTACGGAATTGCCATTAATTTCTGGTTCCTCCTGACTTCCGAGGAATGGTAAGCATCTATCAAGTCACAGCTAGTAAAATGTACTGCCTCTAGGGACGAAAAATTATTCGTCTATTGAGGGAATGGGTACCACATCTGGGACGCGTTGAAGGTTTTTAAGTACCGATAGGTCATATGCAAACACGAGGTTTGTTAGAGTTTTTCTTGGCCACCACCGAGAGGTGAACTATGTGGCGAGTAACAAGCTTTAATATATCCTTTCTTAAAAGCTTCATCGTAAAAATTATCTATGTCTTCCAAAAAGCGATGGGAAACGATACTGTTTTCTAAAAATGATCTTTGGAGCATCTGGGTAAGTTCTATTTCAAACTTCTGTATGGGACACACAACTGCATCATCATCTAGAGCAATAACGTCCTTGTATTCCATTAACAAATCCAGAAGTTCTTCTAATTGCTCAGTTTTCTGTAAAATAGAGACATCTGCCTCTTATTGAATTTAAAATTTTTTCTGTTATAATCTCTCTGACATGCATTTTTCGATGTTTATCTGACAGATTTTTCTGAGCAGCTTGACTATGTGTCAGATCCTATTCGTATACTCAGAATATATAATTCGAAATTTTTTTCTTCCATTAACACTTTTTTAATAATAGGGATGACACTTCGCCTATATATTTAATTCTTTTTAAGTAAAAATGTTTGTCACTTAAACTTAATTATACTTAAGTCTCTCATGTGCTCTCCTTACTCTCGCATACAGATTGCTATTATATAAGGCCCTAGGAAAAGCAGGTGTTATTAAACACTCTTTTCCAGTTCAAATCTCTTTTATTTCTCAGGTCTGACTTTCAGATAACCATAGTTGAGGCAGGTGCCATTTGTTTTCTCTAGTAATAACAATTGATTTCTTATTTTCATCTGCTATTAAGGTCCTTCTTACTGGAAGGAAGTTAAAAAAAACTTGTGAATTTTCTTTGTTCCTTGAAGAAGCAACATTGATTTTTATTTTTTTATTCTTTGTTAGGCTTCTTCAATGAGCCTTTTTAAGTTTCTGTCTTTGTA
Source organism: Trachelipus rathkii (assembly GCA_015478945.1). Classification (NCBI taxonomy): domain Eukaryota; kingdom Metazoa; phylum Arthropoda; class Malacostraca; order Isopoda; family Trachelipodidae; genus Trachelipus; species Trachelipus rathkii. The sequence continues at coordinate 43,700 of JABUQX010043538.1, read as the reverse complement.
GGCTTTTCAATGAGCCTTTAATAATTCTCTTTGTAGGCTTTCAATGGAGCCTTTATTAATTAATCTCTGTGTAGGCTTTTCAATGAGCCTTTATTAATTAATCTCTGTGTAGGTTTTCAATGAGCTCTATTAATTAACCTGTTTACAGTTATCACTGTAGATTCGTTTAATTTAAACTTATTATTCACATTAGAATTATTTATGATGGAATCTTTTCTATGATTATTAATCATTCTGTCTTTCTTCTTCATTTCTTTCTCTTGTTTTCATGAGAAAAAAGCTTCCTAACTTGGCAAAGATTTTGACTTTTATCTATCCTCTTCTTTAAGATTAAAATGTGATGAAGAAAGGTCTATTGTTATAGGTAAGTTAGCTAAAAGACTTGTACCTAATAAAATTCCATTCCAAGCTCCAGTGCGCTTTCAGTTTTACATACTAAAAAAAGGTAAACTGTGGTAATACTGTTTGGTGTAGTCTCAAAGTTAGATCAATTCTCCTACAGGTATGAATCATTCGTGCTTCCAATCCCTTGGACTTATAATACTAGCCGCTTTAGAGGTAGTTTTAAATCTTCTTCTTCTTCTATATTTCTTGATTAATCTATAACGAAATCAAACAGGTTGTGCTCCCTAAATCTAGAGGCTATGAACTTCAACCTCGTTCTGACCTTTCAATGGAGTTAAAAATATTGACAAAAAAATGACATCCCAATTTTGGGGGTCTAATTCCTACACCAAAGAAACTGGATGTTACTAAAACACCTCTCTTCTTTAAACTTGGAATATTTTCTTTAATTATTTTTATTGCCCAATTTAAAATTTAATTGTTTGGTGGTAAGTAAAGCAGTGCCTCTGTGTAGAGAGATTTGGTGCAAAAAACTGTTCATTCTCTTCTTCTTCATTTCAGTTCCAGATATATTCTTCTTGTCTGGATCAGCTTTGATGATTTGTATCAATGAACTCTAGTTGTTTCTTAGGACTCTTACCTGATAGCTACGCTACTTCTTTGGTAGAGTTTGACTTTCTTATTATTTGAGTTCATTTTTTATCTCGACTTTTCGAGCTTTGACCCCATTATTAAAATCAGTGGGGTTATTGTACGGTATTACCATGTTATTTTCATTCTCTTTAGGGATCCACAAAGGGGCATTCTTACAATTAGACGTCGAACCCCTTGCATGAATTATCTTACATCTCGGCAATATGTTGTGTTGCAACCACAGTTTTTGGAATGATGACCCAGAGACTCCATTTTTGACAAAAGTCCATTGATTTTATAACGATACTGAAGTTTCCCAACTACACCTTCACTGAGTGGTATATTTGGAGAACCCTTTGTCCTTTTTTCCTGAAAATTTAGAAGTATTTTGGTTTATTTCCCATTCCAGGTTCGGTTCCTCATGGAAAGGGTTATACAATTCTTTCTTTTTTAATTTCCACTGTTTTATTGTGCTATGAATCTGTATAGTAATACTTTAGCTGTGATATATACTCATCAGATCTCTCTGGTGTTGTCATACAATTGGAATGGATACTGGAGCCAATTAAGTGCTTCCTATCTCCTCTCTTGGCTAAGTTTGTCCTCTACAACTAACTTGTGTGCGTACTCGGAATTGTGAGGCTAGCCAGCTGATTTGAAAAGAATCCAATTTCGGAATTTTGTGCTTTCAGATATGTCCTTGTGGGAATGCACTCTGCGAGGATAGTTTCCACTACTGCCATCTAATATATATCTTTCAAGTAGTAACGATCTTATTGTCTGAGGTTTGTTGTGAGCAAGTTAAATATCTCCGACAACAAGAAGTTTCAACTCATACGACTCGAGTATTTTCCTTCTGTGATGTGCCACAAAGAGATATATCTTCCAAGTCTGAGCTACATACCAAACCTCTCGCTCGCAGCTATTTAGATCATGCTGAGGTTGTGGATGTGTCGTCGTTTCATTCTTTTAAGAGTTCCTGCCGTATAAAGTTGATACATTCGTTTTCATACCTCATTAAATAAACATGTGAGATATTGTGCTGCCAGAGTTTTTCAGAGCCGTGTGTGGTGGATAAAAATCATTATTCTCGGAAGTCACTCAAACGGATCCCCTTCTGGTTTCTACTGCATCCCGCTATATGCGAATAGATGAAGAAAGTGATATCTCTGTGATGAGACCTAGTTGTGAGTTCGTCGTGGACCTCTGAGTGCTCGAGAAAATACCAGAAAGATGAATAATAGTCCGTCTTGGCCAAAGTTTGGGGTCAATCACGTTTCTTGCTTATACATCTCCAAAGATAATGTAATTTATGTTCATGTCACGGAGTGTTATACCGATGATACTCTAGTATCACTCGAATGTAAATCCTGATGGTAGTGGTACATTCTAACATTTTATTCCACCCCTTAGCCAGCTGCAGAACTTGAGTGTGTGTGATGTAGATTCTCCTATACTCTCCAAAACCACTTTTAATCTACGATTGTCGGTATGAAGGATAATTTCTTGTACGTCTCGAGCATAGCACTGGGCCACAGTACCCAAACACAATTACGTGTAAATCTCGCGGCGTGATTAAGCTATTACTCATGGTGCGTCCATTATTGGGTATAGAGAATATGTGTAATTCACCCGTCTATAGCTTGTTGGAGAGGCGTTCGGTGCCAGTCTTGTGGGCGACAGGGCATTGGTCCTGTTTCAAACATCATATCTTATATTAATAAAACTATATCCATATTCTGAGCCGTCATCGTTCTCCGCCAGCACCCGTGTACTATATGTATCGCTGACTTGCTCTCCGAACGGATTTCTGTTAGTATCTATTTCGCATATAGAAGTGTATATCAGACGTGCTCCGTGTTTACGGTCCATGTATCCTGTCCCATAGGTTTCACATAAAGATCTCCACCTTGTGGCCGCTATTCACTTGTACATATTAATGTCTCCGTTTTTATAGCAAATTCACCAAGGCATATATTAGGCTTGACAAAAATTGGGCTACAGATTTCTTTTTATTTTGTACCATCGAGGGCGGTAGACACCCTCGCCTCTTCCTGCTCTGTTTACATAGGTGAGGTCACATTTGAATATAAAGATAAAAAGGTACTGGTCCAAAAATCACGCATCTCTTGTGTGAGACAATCCGCTTAATGATACTTATCTCTCATCACTTATGTCTTTTAATATTCTATTCTATACTTGGTAGGACATAGAGAGTAGCTTTAACTCGCTCATGCATACTTCCTGGCCTATTGTCGAGGATGTGGCGCACGCACTTAGAGAAGAGTTATAAGATACTATGATTGTAATCGCGTGCTGTGAAGGTACGCGATTGAATTCTCATGGACGTGGAAGTTTCATGAGTATACCTCTCTGGCTGCTGCAGTGAGTTCCGTCATAATTCTTAAGCTACGCCATACTAGTTATCTTCTTTCCCTTTTTGTTTACTTGGTTTGTAACAGAGCTTCAATTTCGATATTTAATGATGAGTTCTTCTCTTTTATTATGTTATGCGCTAGATTACTACTTTCATTTTAATTAGTCTTACGTTTATTTGAAACCTGAGTTGTGAGGTATACCATTCTTCTGTGTGAGCAGTTTACTCCACTCTCGTTCTGCAGAATTCCTATGTCCTCTGTAGTATAATTCTTATATATGTATCTCTCTTGCGGTCTACTCTCTGATAACGCTCCTTTATAGGAGGGTAGTCATACTGGTCCCGGTATCTCGGCCATACATGTCGACACCAAGAGAAAAGTGAGAGTATGAACTAATAGTGTCCAAAAATATGGCCATAGAACTTGTTCAAGGACTCTTATTGTGTGTCAATACTGCATAAATAGTCATTGTATATTTAACTTTTCTAATTAATTCAAAGTTTTAATTCTAATTATATATAGAGTTTATCTAAATTATGATAAAACAATCTCCATATTGTTCTGTGTTTAGTATTGAGATACATATATATGTTTCTCAAATATACTTAGAACTCCGACTTACTGTTATCTTATTGTAACGCTTTTTATTTTACTAATATTACTAAAGTTCTTTTGTTGAAATAGTGTTGGTTTAACGAAAATCTTATCTCGAAATTACACACAAGCTGTGTTACAAACATAATTCCTTGTCTTTCTCAACATTATATCTTCTTAAAATATTGGAGTCAGAGTCTGTCCCTCTAATATTTGTCCAAACAATCTCTTGGTTGTTTCATGTCCAGCTATCTGTCCACGATTAAAATATAGTTAAATGTTATACTCATTCTCAATCTTAAACTACTATAATCTAATTACGTGAGTGTCTCGTCCACCTTTGGTATATAATAAATTACTTATTTAATAATTATTTTTATTTTAATTCTTTATATTATATTATTGTTTATTAGTACACTTAGTTGTTATATTTTATTTTATTTAATTTCTATTATTATTAACATAGTCTATAATAATTATTCTATATTAAAATTTTAAACACTGTTCTATAACGTTAATTCCTATTAATTATAATAAATTTAAATCAATAACTTCTGATAATTTCAATATTATCTTATCCGAGATTCTATTTTCATTTTCATAAATTATTTATAAAATATATCAAAGTTATCTATTTAGATTATAATATTATATTTTTAATTTTAGTTTTTCTTAACTGTAATTAAGAAAAATCTACTCCACTTTTATTCATAGTCGGGTGTGTGGTCTTATTGATAAATGTTATTTAAGGTCAATACTTATTTGTTAAAGCTCATGACCCTTGTATATGTATCTTAAATGATTATTCATTAGTTCTTCAATTATGTTCATGTTTTTTCTATTATAATATCTATTAAATATTTTTTAGTGAGTTGGAAAAATTTTGATAAATTTTTCTGCTGTTCGTAAGTATCGTTATCTTATAATAATTTACTGTCATAGTATGATTATATCCTTTATTGTATAAGTTATGTTGCTTACTCATTTAAGCATGATCTATCCTCTAACATAATGAGTGTTCTTTGAGACTAGTCCTGTGATATAGATAGTGAAGAGAATTTTGTGAACTATTGTTCGTAGTGCCATTTGGCGTTTCGCCCGCGGGGGCTGCTTTGCCGTGCACATTACACTAACAGTGGCTTTGTTGTGATGCACTATTGTCTCTCTGTTCACCAACATGAGTGTACGTCTTACATCTAGATTCTCCCCTCTCTAGTGAGATCACAAACATAGTAAGCCGACAGTGATGTCCTAGTCAGCTCTCGTGCGTCGTATCTTTTTAGAGCTCTCTCTTGGTGCAGCTGTATGTGACTGTGTGTGTAGACTGAGACCTGTTGTTGTACCTATGGTGATGTCTCCATATAGTGCGATCCTGTAGTGTGACATATTGTGTTCCTTATCGATACCACGTCTTTTTTTTCATAAACTTCTGTAACAGTGCATTGGTCTGACCTGACTCTATACGTGATGTAATCCCAACACAGATACCAGCGTTTTATCTAAAGAGTATAGAAACCATAGAAACACTCCAGTTAATATAAGCGGTCCCAGTCATGTGAAGAATTTTATTTTATAATATAAAAATAGGCAGCGCATCTCGGACGAGATGTTGTAGTGTTAATAATCAATAAACAAAAACTACATGACACGCAATAGTAACACACTTTACGGCGTCTGTGTCGAACCACCATTTGCCATAATAGAAAGAATCGGGTAAAGAAAACCCCGGCGTAGAGTACTGCGTAATGTTTTCACGCCGTTTGTCAAACATTTCCTTAGGGCATATCCTCACAGTCTTGTTGTCTCAGCCATTATTGGAAGCGCGTTCGAGTTTTCTGCCCGCTTACAGTATATGATATACTCATCTCACATCCTTCTATGTTATTAAGTCTACCTGATACGAACATAGATTAGTATATGATTTGTAACCCAACCGCGAATGTATGAGCATGAAATGTCGCAGTAGATTGAGATATTCAGGGCGTTTCTATACATCCGTAACAGTAAAGGCCCACGAACCTAGACTGGACTGTCCTCTCAGATGGTTAGTTCGCATAACCCCCTTTCCACCAGACGCCACTAATTTAATATATAATTTATATAATATATATATATATAAATATAATATATATTATATATATATTTATATATATTATATTATATAACTATTAATATATATATATATATATTATATTATATATTATATAATATATATATATATATATATATATATATTATATTCATATATATATATTTATGATTATATATATTATATATAATATATATTATATTATATATATATAATATATAATATACATTATATTATATATTATATATATATTATATTATATATATATTAGATTAATATAATTAATATACTAAATGATATTAAAGTTATATAATTATATATATATATTATAACTATTGAAGCTTCGTAATATAGTAGTCAAATACATAATTTAAAATGTACTGATATCATACTCATAAAACGAAAGTTGAAATAAAAATAAACCTTTTTAGGTGCGAAAATTAGTATTATTTAAGTATTATAAATATAATTTTTTTTGTTTTTCTCATTATTATGAGTAGAATTTAAGTTTTTTTGCGCGTATTGATTGAAATTCAATATAGCCTGAGCTGATCTATTCCATAAGTAATAGCCCTAGTAATTTAGCTCAAGCAGGAGCGAGGCATACACAGGCGCTACATGCATTCGTGTTTATCCTAGAGTACCCTGATTTTTGTGACAAGCACCGGTGTCTGTATGTCTCACGGTACTGAATTGACGTTCTACAGTCATAAAGTAAGCCACGCTAGGATGTGAGGAGGAAATCTCATCGATTTATACAGGAATGATATTGAATTGCGCACTGGATCCAGATATCAAACAAATTTCGTCCTTCCATTACAATAACTTTGGCATCGTTTCGCTCGGCGGATAAAGGGCTCTCGCCCTGCTAGACATATATCGCCTCTCATTTTTAATTAATTTAACTTTTTTATGTCAACTCGTATTTTTCTCTGTATAAATGCTGATATCATGTAACTTATAACTTTTATCGTATCACTTTCATTATTTTACAATAATCATTATACTCGACAAACTCCTAAGTATAAGTGAACGATGTAATATACTGAGTAATTATATTATTAGCCATCTCTAGGTCGAGATTCCTACGTTACTGTGAGACTCCCTAGCTCTCAGGGGCCTAGCATAATGTCAAACAGTACTCCTGATAAATGTTTAACTCGCTACTTTTTGAGATTGCTTAAACTATATTTATTGTATAATGAGTTCTCTTTTTTTCTCGACAATCGGTTAGGAGACTGCTTATTCTCTCGCCGTCTCTAGGAACGGTGCTTTAGTGATTCAAGTATCACGAGGTTACCGTAAACATTCGTACGAGGTATATCTTTTTCCTCGCCGGTATAATTTACAATTAGGTTGTCCTTTTATTCTTTTAAGATTAAGAAATAATAATATACATTATAAGGCTCTCTAGTATATATTTTATCGATTATAATTTGATTTTAAGGGCGAAGTGTTTCTCTTATGCATGAAATTATATATATATGATAATTCTATAAGTTTAGAATCGTTTTCACATTTGTCTGAAACAAATTAAAGAAACAAATAACATAACTCATATTAAGAACGAGTATATATTTATTTGGCGTAATATTCTCTGAATTAAAAAAAATAATTTCGACCATAGAATACTCCATATAGTACCAAAGAAGTTTGCAATAGATTTCCCGGATCTTATACCAGAATATAATTTAGATTGGATTCAATATGGTGTTCTCATCTCAACTAAAAGAACTATTAAAATATAATTCAGGCATTTATACTTTGTAGATACTGTTAACTCATGATTATACTTTTAAATCTTTTTGATTTAAAATTCTAATTTCTTTCTGTCTACCCTATTAAATTTTCTCTTATTTGAGTGTACAGATATTATTTATAGTTTAAGAATTATAGTATTATAGATTTATGTAAACCGAGAAAAAATGTCTCTATTTTTATGCGTGTCTATACTGTCTTTCGTGGTTTTTATCATTAATATTTTCTCGTGCAACCATATGTGTAAGTCACTCGCTGAACAAGCATTTAATAATATATAAACTTTATCTACTTTATTTTGAACATTACATTGATTACTCTTATATAATATTATTTTTTTTAATATGAATAGAAATTTTTATTCAGATAGCTTTAATTAGTTAGGTCACAGTGTACTCTCTCCCTATTTTATTAGAAACTTACGTTTACAAAATATGCTCCAACACATATACGTGATGTTAAGATGTCCTCTCGTGATGAATCTAACATGATACATATGTATAAATACATCTATTTTAATGAAATTGATACGATATTCTTATAATTTACCCGATCTCTCTTTTTATGTCTATAATTAGATATATGATGTTTATATGATAGTGTAAAATATTAAAAACTTATTGAAAAGATCAATTTCACAGGTTTGTAAAGAAATGAACTTTATTTTTGATATTGTGTATACTCACAATATATGATTGCTTTCCTCGTTTCTTCTCGCCCCCAGCTATTAGTGACTCTTAAATATAACGCTCTCAGAGTATAAGGATTACTGTCGCTGTGAACTCTGATATAAAGGTCATACGTCGCCTGGCAATTAACAATGATAGGATTGGTTGGTCCTCTATAATACGTGTTATGCACGTTCGAGAAGGTCTTACAGGGTGCTGCTTGGAAACTATTGGCGTGTGTGCGGTTCAAAGATCTTCTCCTTTGTTTCTTCCGTTGTTACTTGCAGCCCGTCTCCGACTCTCTGCAGTCCGCGCTCCGATAAAGTGCACGTGTTGTGATGCTATGTGAACAGAAGAGCAGACTCTAGCATTCTATTACTCCATTGTGTCAAGTCGAGAGCTCTTTAACTTAATCTTCGTTCTCGGGTTTTATCTATTTTTTTTTTATATATTATCCCCATTCTTAAAGGCTGATTTTTGTTGTGTTATATAATCGTTGTTGTCTTTTATCCCTTATTACCTTCCCTCTAATAAATAGGTTCTAAAAGGATTTCACGAAAAAACTGCGGGTCTCTATTAAGCACTTTTGCCAAAGATCGCATTACAATAAAACCTGTTTATTTTATAAGACAATAAAGAAATACAGTATAAATTAAATGAACTTTATAATGGAATGTATATTATAATTTCACTACACCCTAATAAAATATAATATACACACGTTTCATATATTACAATTTTATTTTTAAACTAAATAATACTATTTTTAAATTATTATTTCCATATGTCTCCCACATCGATTCCCGGCACTCATCAATAATTATGTACTCTCTCCTATCATACATATATATCGTCTCTCTCTCCTCTCTATCCTCTCGTGCTGTGCTGTGTTTCTCCTCCTCGTCCGTTGTTTATGAATTTGATTATATATTGTTTATAATCATACTTAGAAAAGAGGTACCTCTCATTATCGTGATAAACAAGTGTGATCTATAACAACAGGTCTCTCCGCCTATTTCAGTGTCCTAAAACTCTATATCAAATAAATATGTTATGCTACTAAGATAAAAATGAAACTCGCATTTAAAAAATACTTCTAAAACGAATTATATATTACTTTTATACTACATTTTTTCTCTTCTAATTATTTCGTTATATATATCTATAAATAGTGGTGGTCTATATATCCTTTATTAAATATAAAATAAATATAATATATAAATAAAATAATATAAATATATATATCAAAATAAATATATAAAAAAAAAATAGTAAATATTAATATATAAAATGCTCATTATTCCCTCTAGAGTCCTAAAAATATTATATATGCTGCGAATTTCCATGATATATACTAAGTTACCGTCTTTAACGATAGTATCGAGCTGCGCAAGTTGAACAGGTGCGAAAGAACTCTCATGCTGTCTGGCTACTATCTGCATAGTTGTTCCCTCAGTGTAGCTCTCCGCATATTACATAACCTGTCTCTCTTCTTTCTACTTCCATTAGTACAGTTCAACTGTTCATGAACGCCTTGTTAACATACACATACGAATTCGAAAAAGTGAGAAGATAATAGAGTGTATAACGGTATACGGGCGCTGAAGTATTTAATGAATATTTTTATTTACAATAACAAATTCTTTACTAAAATACCTGTGAAATTAGTATACTTTGCAGCAAAAGTTTTGAATTAATTTTATAAGTTAACTCTTTAATCTATTAAGTAGTAATACTAACTATATCGTATCATTTCATAAATTAGATACATATAAGTTCAAGAGTATATTATGCTAATATTTATCATTCACATATTCATAAAACCTGTAATTTTGTTTCTTGAATATTAAAAATTTAAAAATTGATGAATCTAATTGTTTTCATTTTCAGTACAAAATGTTACGGTTTCTAAGTATTTTTTCAAAATAAATTTTTTACTTTCCATAATAAAACCATAAATATATATATAAGCTGTACGGAGGTAAGCTTTAATCGCATATATAATAAATAATTTTCTTAAAAAACTAAACATAACTATATCAGCTTATACTTGTACATTATTTATTTTTACTACTAACGATGAAAAACTTTAATGTTGTTATGAACAAGATATTTTTCTGCAAATACATATATATACATAGAGCATAGTTATTCTACTTAGCTAGGTTTCCTACTGAGTGCTACTAAGTGATAGACCCAGAACTGTACTCATAGATATATTTATATTATGATTAATCTGATGTGCATGCTATTTTTAACCTCTTAATATATCCCTTCTCGGCCCCCCTCGGTCTCGCACCGAGCGATACTACTCAGTATTACTTCTTACATACAACTCTAAATGTGAATATACTTTTATCGCTCCTCTCTTTCGTCTCACGCTTACGATTTCTTTTTTATACCAGTTCGAAAATTTTGGGTTTAGTCTTTTAATCTTGAACAAAATACTAGATATATAAATCGCATGAACTTTGATGGCATATTTTCCATTCCTTAAAAGAGAATTTTATCTTGGAGTATTAGAAATGTGGACTATATTCAACTCTGCATTACTTATAAGAATTCGGAATACAAAAGAGCGCATCTTATCTCGATAATAACATTATTATATGCATATAGGCCTGTGTTCACGCGAAGGCGAATGATAACCACGTTAGCAGGCCCAATTGCCGAATGAGGTAATAAAAAAGCAATTTTCAGGAAGCAGACTGTGCAAAGTAAAGTCGAGAAACTTGACGTGAAGCGAGAACTTATCTGTAGATTGAGAACCTAATAAGAGAGATATACTGATATTAGTTAACCAATCAGACTTAAAACACTGCTTGAAATTGAATTTATTTTGAAATGTACCTGTGTAATAGGAGCTCTCTCATGATCAAGAAACCTAGTTTATTGATTTTCCGAGTCACTCTGCTCTGCCGAAATCAGTATCATTTTTACGAACTATAGCAATTGTAAATACATTACATATACTATAACTTATACATAACCCACAATACATATACACATACACAACTAAGTAGTATATACTCTAAAATATTATAAGTCAAAATTTGATATCGAACTTGACTCTGTATGTATCAATTAATCTATTTAATTTATCTTTTCTTTCAAAAAGTTACTGCATCTAATTTTGTATTTAAATTATTTTTAAATTTGTTATCGTTCTATAATCAATTATATCATCAATTATATTATTCAACATATCTAAACCATATTATATATCAAAAACTTATTTTGAGAGACTCATTTCAAATCACCTACTTCCGACACTAGTATTTGTTCATATAGAAATTTGTTTGAAACCCGTTTATATTATATTCCTTGATACCATACTCTCATCAAGACGAATTCACACAGATCTGTAGCTCATTACCTTGAGTAGCTGGTGTATACGATTATTATCTCTTTGCAGCATCATGTTATTGAATTAAATATTGCGCTCAAATACGCCAGCGACTTATAGAGAATACTTATTAAACATGCATGATTGCATGCCTGTGTGCCCGCCCTGGTCATGGCTAATCGGGTATTCTGAACGCAGCTTTATTGTAAATCTTACCAATCAAATCATGCATTAAATTAAAGAAACGGAAGATCATGCAAAGCTGAAACGAACAAAAAAAAATTATTAAATTTTACAAACCTCTTCTGCCTTCTCGCCGCACATAAAAATAAAAATATGGGAATGATTAATTCTCTCACAGGGGCTACCTTAACCTTGGATATAAGAATGTTTGATATAATCTCTCTTACAACATATTGAACTCGAGGTTTACCACGATTTAGACTTGGGAAAACTCTGATGCAGGCTACCAGCGTATTCCTCTCAAAGTTATATATTTTTACACCTTACTTCTTATAATTTTATATTTTGTATATAAAATATATCCAAAATATTTAAAAGATAGTGTAATTTTACAAAAATTGTTATGCTTTACATACCCATGAATACTACAAATTAAATAAAATAATTTTTAATAAATAATAGAGATGAGGTTTTTAAGTTTTTACAATATATATAATATATATTATAATTATTATATAATCCAATCATAATATATTTCTTTCACCTTAAATTTCTAGCCACCCATGATTTGAATAATGCTTGTTCCTTCCTCTCTCGTCTCTCGTTCTCTTAAATAATATCTAATAAAATTATAGAAGTCTGTGTGAGGGAGATTACTATCTGTGTCCTGAAAGTCCTCATGATCCTTATCTTCTATTCCTAAATCTCCTCATTCATCTTTCTTAAAGGTATTTACCCCTCATATTAAATCCTCCACTGGACTCTGTCCTTGCGTGTCGTTTGGGTGGCGCAATGAAGGGTGCACAGCTGCGTCGGACGGAACCACCATTGCCCAGGAGTCACTAACCCAAGGCTAGTTCTCAGACCCCCGGTAAATGAATACTACCAAATTTCATACGCTATAGTATCATTTGCTTCACTTCTCTTCAACATACAATCTTAGTATACTACAGTCTATATATAATGAAGGTGAGTTCTTCAATCTTAGCGATCTTCATATAACCCCTTTCATATATATATTGTGTAGTGAGAACTCACCGTGTATAGGTGTACTAGTTTGTACCATCATGTGAGTGCGCACAATACGAACACCAGCCAGCATTTACCTTTAATTACTATCTTCTCATAAGTTTTAACGCACGTGGTAAATAACATTTCGTATTTTTTTAAGATAGTTTGTAATATATTTATCCACAATATTCGTATATTTACAACGCGACATTACATCAAATATGTGTTCTTAAAACTGCGTGGTAGCGCTATCATACTTTTTAGTGATTCGGTCTTCAATCCGTTGTAATAAACGCTGTACTATTTTTAACTAGGTGGTACTTCTCACTTATGCTCAGTAGTGCATAGAACCAATACTTGCATAATTAATAGATGATTAATCAAGAGTGATCGAAGCCTTCTCTCTCTAATTGGCTTTTAATGTTATGATGCATACCCCTACCCCTCTACCCCTCATCTCCCCTCCGCAACCTTGCTCTCAGATATATCTTAGTACAAGCTGTATATAAACCAACGTCCTATTCCAGCGTATCGCAGACGGTGTATTATAATAGGTGATGCTACTCGGCATTGTCTCAACTGGGAGGAATTCTTGTGGTACGTCTGGTGAGATAAATGTGGGTCTCAGTTAGTACCCCGGACTTGAGGAGTCCAAAGCAGCCCCCGGCTAACTCGATAAACGCCAATTCATCGCTCTGACCAATGTCATCATACTCTCTTCCAACTAATATCATCTAGTCTATTCAGCTAATTAGAATGAGGTATTCTTTATTCAACAGCGACCATAACCCCTTCATTCAAATATATTATTATATATATATATATTTAATATAATATATATATATATTATATATATATTATTATAATATTAGTATATATATAATTATTATATATATATATTTTATTATTATATTTATAATATATAAATAATCTAATATATATATATAATAATATATATATATTTTAATATATAATAATATATATATATATATATATATATATTAATTATATTAATATATATATATATAGTATATATTATTATATATATATATATATATATATAAGTAGTTTTGAGCCCATGAAATCTCTCTCTATTATATTAGGTTGTAGAATAAAATACCCATGTTGTGTTTTTTAATAATAAAACATAAGAAAAAAACCATTGTTTTTTTTTAATTTCAATCAAGAGTTAAAAATAACTGTGTGCTATTTTTGATTTCTTTATTCCGTTAATTTTAATAGGTTTTTATATAAATGTGTATTATTTATTGGTTTTAATAGCATTTTTAAAGGCAAAAATCACACTGGAATCTGTTATACACATGTGCTGACCATTATTTTAAAATTTTATTTAAATAAACGTATATCTGTGTTAAGATTGCTATAAAACCTTTTCAAATGATAAAATGTCTTATGTTCAGAGCTTGAATTTTATATAAATCCGTTAACAAAAAAATTAACGACACGTTAATCATTTGAGATATAGACGAAATTTATTAATTTCTCAGTGTTTTATAATAAAGTCCTAATTGTAGTCTGTTAGAGACTGGAAAAGAGGTTTACATTTATATTCTCATATTGGGTATGAACATCTGTTCCACATTTCAAAAAGAGCCATCTAGTGATACTTTATATATATAGTTTAATTAATTTATTAGAATCCCTTCTACAAATTTATAATAAATAATAAAAAATATAAATAAAACAATATAAAATAAAAATAAGATGAAAATAAGAAAAGATTACATCTGTAGATCTTACCAACTAAATTTAGGCTTAACCCTATAATGATATACCAAAGATATTTGACCATTATTAACCTGCAATAGAGTTTGAATACTATGCGGAATATATTGCCGCTTGCGAAGAGTAAATACTTCCAAAAGTACGTAGTAAATATACTACTCTATTAATTTCATTACTCTCCTAAAACCGTAGTATGTTCACGTATAATAAGAATGTCCGCTCTCAGTTTCTAATAATGCTTTATTATTATATATATATAATTTATATGAATAGCACTAATTAAAACAAGGTTAAATCTCGTTTCTAATAGTCATATCATCTCTCAAAAGTGTATAAGTGAAATAAGTTCATAGTTTTCGAATTTATGCACTTTATGCTGCCTAGAACGATAGTATCCTATTGATATTTAGAGATCGACGAGACGCACGGGAGAATGCGCGCAGATATCAGATGTATGAGATGGATACTTTCTCTAGTGCGTGCGCCACATCTGACAGTCTCCAGTGAGACTCCTGTCTCATATAGAGCTTGATAAAGCTTTTCTATCATTTTCAGGTCTTTATGGAAGTGCGACGCACCATGTTCATTACTTACAGTCCTAACGGTTTTATACACGTAATCGATTTACACTAAGTTTGTTTGCTTTCTCTCTCAAGTTTTAACCAACAACTTATGTCTAATGTTGCTGTGCTGTGCGACTCTCAAAAAAGAGATTAGTATACTAGCCCTTGTTCATTACATAGGTACTCAAGAATTTGCGGATCTGAAGATGTTTAACTCTGTTCTGTAAATAGGATGAAAGCTATATACTAGTGGATTCTTCATATATCGACCACCTATTCATCTTAATTTCTTTCTTTGAGAGATCGTTACCAAGATGAAGGAGTCAAATGCTGACAACAGAGACTCATCAAATTGGTAACTTTTATGAAATGGAGGAGAATTGCTCTTAATTTTATTCCATAAAATCCACTGCTTTTGAATACTCTTCCTGGAAGTAATGTGGTCTGATATTTTTGGGTTAAAAAATATATGCCAATAAGTGAGCTTCTGTTACTGCTGATGATACCTCCTTTTTACTTTTGCCTATAACTCTTTGTCTTGTTGGAGTGGTGGATTAGCTGTTCTAGCTCCATATCATATTTTTCCAAATATAAAACATCATTCACTTTAGTTACAAGTTATTGCTTTTAGATTGATTGGAGCGTATGGCTAAACATTCCCACCAAAAATGCAGGTTTTGTCTCTCATATATCCTTTGAAATTAGCATGATTGTGCGATCCATGCAGGTTGTAGAATAACAGATTGAGGAATCCCTTCACAGGCCTTGTTACCATTGAATATCCATGTTCTATAATAGAACAGTGAGTTAATCTCTGTACATCCGATAGAGAAGCAAGTCACGATACTGAACAATAGGTGCCAAAGATAATATGAACGTGATAGTGTTGGAATATATAGGTTATGTTATAAGGTAATAAACGTTAATATTACACATCGCTGTATATAGCATACCTATTAGTGATTTGCAAGGTTTACATTATACTATTGACTCACTTATTATTAAAAGCCTGATAACGATCATATGCTTACTATTATAAGGATTACCTTTGCCTTGTACCTCAGTGCTAGTATATATATATATGTCGAGCATACTCGTAATGTCCTTATACTTTATAATCGTGTATAGAATGTATTTAACTCGTATGAAAGTCCCACCGTAATTTTACATGTCTCAGGTATATACATATATAGGTATAATGATAGTTAAATGCACATAATTTTTTTCGTTAATCTTAGTGAGTGGTTGAAAATATCCGCATGAACTTTAGTATTACTCGAATCATGATTTCTACCCTCAATAAGTGTTTAACTTTTTTCTGCCCATATATCCGCTGAGATATTTCGATTTTCGCAGTAAAGAATCTACGTAATACAGGGTCGCCTATATTATTCGATATGTTACAACAATATAATTAGCTCTTATCCACAATTATTTTAATGAGGATTGAAGCGGTTAAACTTTATTAATAAATATAGGAATAAAATCCAAAAAATGATTAATGATTTTGGAGAGTCAAATAGTGTCAGAGTGATATAATTATATATAGATCTATATATAATAATTATATATATATATTATATATATACGTGGTGATATTGAACGACTATTATACTCACCTAAGATCGTTGATAGGTATATATTGTGATATTCCATTTTCTCCACATAGTAATAGCTAAGATACAGAAACATCCGGCTCACGAAAATTTTTATTGCCTTATCTATTATCCTGTGGCACTCTTCCCCGTGCTACATTCGACAGAGAATTGATGAAAACGCCACTCCGATATTTCTTCCTATGGGAACTCGATGCTCAAAGAAATATACTCACGTCTAAAAGTGACATTTTTTAAGTATTTATGCATCGGATATGTTATTGTATTGGAAGACTTCTCAAAGAGAACCATTTGAACATGTGTTCTCTTGTATTCGCTGGTTCCTTATTCACCTCACGTGGTGTGTGAATACTCAACCACTAAGGATGTTATAAGCCACACAGCAGATTCGGCATATAGCAGTATCATGAAATAATTAGTTATATGTGCGGGTGATTATAGATGGTGTAGCGGCACATATATTTTTCGATACCACATATAGTATTGTGTGTTAGATCTATTCTTTTCAAGATAGCAATATTTTTTATTGTTACGTCTGTCTCTGTTTTAGAAGAATTGTGTTGATGATATGTCGTGGCTTCGCTCCGCCCTATCTTGGTTCTAATTGGTAAAGGTTAAGCTCATGACTTGTTTTACTATAGATAATCAGAGCGATTGATAAACTCAAATTGTGGGATACATACCATTCTTTCTTTTCTGTGCTATCACTCGAGGGTTTGATTCCCATTGATATTGAAATGTAACTTGAGGTATTAGAACGTGAAGCGTTTAAAAAAGTGCATTTAATAGCTCGAGTCTCTTATTTTACAAAATTAATAGTTTTATGATTATGCATCACCCAACTGTAGAGTTTTGAGATTACAAATTATGTATTGATTGGTTTTTATTTAAGGCATAGTGCTTACATAGATCCACGGTGATGAGGCCGAGACGTTTCTTGTTAATTGACTTTTCTTTGTCTTGTAGGTTGTGAGTGCTATATAGACCAGAGTCAAGTTGCAAAATAAGCTAACGAAATGATATACTTAAGTCAGTTATTTAGAGCTTGCACATTTAGAATATACGTGTGGAGTTGATTAACTCTGTTTCAGCCTACAACCTCTTGCTGTCTCCTGATATTACAGTCAGATACTTTATAAAAGTAGTAGATGATATCAAATTACTTTTAGTCTAAAAGAATAATGAGAATCTAGTCAAAACTCGATTTCTAATACTGTGTGAGTATTAAATAATTTAATCAAGAAGTTGATTAAATATAAGTATAATTAATAAACTCTGTTTCTCACAGCACAATCTGTAAGAGTATATTTGTGTGTGTTTAGGAAAATTTCGAGAACACATTTTCCAATGACATCTATTTGTTGTGTGTATCTCTTCAACATTGAATTCCATAGGTATAAAGATAATATATTTGAAAATCTGTATAAATGTAATTAAATTTAATTAATTAAAAAAAGGAATATATATAATTATTATTATGTATATATAATCTCGTTAATTATAAAGAGACTTATTAGTCCTTTTTAATTAACTTTATTTAACCACATCCTAAATGTTTACAATTATATTATTGCAATTTTTTCTTTTGGTTATCTCACTGTATAAATAACTCGAATATAATGCTGATTATAATAAATGTGTTAACACGATCAAATAAGATAAGCGACGAATATATTATTAACTATTGACATTTAATTTTATTAAACGTTCATATGATTCTTTGTCAATGACTAAATGGTTATTTGTTATAAGTTTGAAGGTCAACCTTGTGATTTATAATGCTAAAGCTTTAATATTGAGATTATAATTGTTATTTAGTATATATATTGTCTATCTCTTATATTAATTAAGGTCACTTCAATACTTAGTATTATATTATAATAATTATAGAAGAAATAATCACTCTTTGCGAATCAGCTGTTTAGTATACGCGCACACAAATAAACATTCAATTTCTGAATATTTTCGTATTTTTGGGTATATGTTAATGAAAATATTTTTATGGGTTTAACGGAAAAAAGTTTCGATTCTACTGTATATTTTTCGTGATTAATATATTTTAATAATATTATTATAATACAAGAACAAAGATTAATTTATCATACTTACCTATCTTTATATAATCTAAAATATATATTATATATATATATATATATATTATATATTAATATATATATTATATTATATATATATATATTAAATATATATATAGTATATATTATATATTAATTATATATATTATATTTATATAATATATATATATACTATATATCATGTATGATATATAATATATATTATATATATTTAATAATATATATATATAATATATATCAGATATATTAATTATAATATATTATATATATTATATATTATATATATATATATTAATATTATATATATATATATATATATATATATATATAATTATAATATATTAATATTTATAATATAATATATATTAATATATATATATATATATATTAGTATTATTATAGTATATAATTAATAATATATATTACTATATATAATTAATTATATATATAATTTAGTAATATTATATATATATATATATATATCTATAATATATATATATATATTATATATATATTTGTAACAGCTATTACAATGGTGGTGTCTATTTACTTACTATATCCGGTCCTCTTATTAATTTTACAGTATATCAACATATTTAACATTGTAATGTTCCTTCTCTTATATTCGTATAATAAACGGTGTATATTGACTGGACAGCTTAGTATATTTTTTATTTTTTGTTTAATAATATATTTTTGATATTTTATACATAATAAATAATATTAATATAAAAAAATAATCAAAGAGAATAAAATAATACAAAAAATATACACTAGATTTCTGCGATGAAATTATCTCACATTTTTTTAATAATAGTGCAAGTAATATTATAACCAAGTGAAGTTTTTAGTTGCCCATGCCCCACTCACGCTATGTATAATGGTGAATTGAAGAAATTGCACACCCGAACAAGGTATATGAGATATATTGAAGGATCCACATATACGTAATTATAATGAGCTAAGTACATCTGATACCTGGAATTGCAACAATCTACATCTCATGCAAAGATCAAACCACAATACAAAAAGAGGATGCTCCCAGTGATGTATTGCTAAGTCTAACAAAGTATTATACACTAGATCGTCACTGTCTATATATATCCGAATATAGTTGCTACTCTCTCTCTCTCTCTGATTCAAAATAATATTAGAGAAAAAATATATATATAACTTTCTTTCCCAATTTAAAAAAAAAAAATAATGTCAAATCCAAATAATACCTTAATCAGTAAAATATAAATGTATTATTATGACAGAAATATTATAGCAAATGACAAACAAAATAATTAAAGCATAATTATATAAAAATAATATAACATATTAGCAATGGATCGCAACCCGTAAATCCGGATTTATATATAAACATATTAAAGTATCAGAGAATGTTTAGTGGAGAAACCCCTCGCTGGTTGTATATCGAAGGTTGCGAATGAAGCCTACTGTTGCTAGTTTAGTGATTGATTGTGTCGGGTCTGCCAAGCTGACTGCAAAGTGGGATATGTAGGAATATATGGAATGAATGCATCACAACAATAAGTTTGCGCTATTGCTTGGCCGGTGATCTTAAGAATAGAGTACAACGTGTGAATTGCTAGCTTGTTGTGTTAAGTGGAAAGAACGTTTTTGTGCCGAGTGCTTGTTGTAGTGGTAAACCGAGGCGAATGTTGAGTGATAATGGACCGGAGATTTGGACAGGCTTTTGAGCAAATGTTGAGTGAATTTGGGGCACTTGAACATGTGAGGATAGACGACGCCGTTAGTGATTGCCGAGTTGAATGTGTTATCGGAGAGAACGATTTTGACGTATTGAAGTGAGAGATGTCACGAATTATGAAGTTAAGGAGAGAATGATGGGATTATTGGTTAGGAAGTGTTGTGGGCTAGTCGAACCTGTTTTATAATTATGACTGTGTGGCAATAGAGCAAATCCGATATTGTCTCCTGTATGAGCTATGTAGATGAATTTTGAGAGCTGTATTGAAACCTAGGCTGGGTTGCTCTCGCAGTGAATGTAGGACTTTTGGAGAAAGGGTAGTTTAAAGTTTGCAAGTTTTAAAGTCGGGGATAAGGTTTTAAAGGAAGTGAATTGAGAAAGGTCGGCTTGAATTGTGAGTGTGTTCAGTAAGATAGAGGGAAAAGTATTGAGGGGGACCAATTATTGTTGTAAAAAGGGTTATGAGTCTAATGGGTAGTTTACTTTATACTGTGTTGGCCGGGTCCGCTCTTGAGAATGTATGATTGTGATGAAATGAGATTTAGGGCTCTTACACCCATCATAATTCCATGTTGAGTCCGTGTGAGAGAACCCCGGATCAAGATTGGATTTATTTAAAGATCCATCCTTGTATATAAGTTTCTGGTGAATGAGGATGACTTGAATGAGAATGGGGATATAGTGGATGATTTTTGGTTAAAGGGGAAAGAGTTATAGGTAGGTTGGGCTCGGAAGAAAATACCGGAAAAAGAAACGCAAAAGAGGAATATCAGGTAATGTGAGTAGGTTTATATCAGTGCTTGCTTCACACGATGATAAGAGAATTGATGAGGATTTTTCAGGATTATTGGTAGGGACATGGTTAATTAACCGAGCAGAGGTTGAGAAATAAAGAAAGAACTTACACTGTATGCAAAGTTCCGTGGTTTATGAAGTGGAGTGTGTTTAGCGCAGTGGAATTGAGGAAAATATAGAGATAGATGTGTTTGCATATGGAAGTCTCATTTGAGTAAAATTTAGTATGGAATGGAAATGAGTAAACTATAAGCCTGGGGAGCCTACTATAGTGAATGTTATAAAGGCGGAATGCCAGGATGAGAAGAGATGAGAAAGAGGATTGCAGAAATGTCTCGAGAGATGTAACCTAGGAAGGAAGTGTGAAATGAAGTAGTAAGGTATGTATGAAAGAGAGGAAACGGTGGGAGTAATAAACCCAGTAAACCAAGTGATGGATATATTGAGCAAACCGTTTACATAGGTTCTATTAGTTGTTGAAAGAGTATGATTGGGCGTGGAATGACAACGCGTTAATAAGTGAGGAGTGATTGTTGGGTTTAGAATTATGAGACAAACTTAGGTAGGAGGGATGTGGTGGTCCGGTTATTTAATTTTTTTTGTCTCATAATTGTTTTTCTTTCTTTTTTTATTAGGGTTGCTTGCATTGTACGAGAGATTGCGGGAGAAAAAGATGGAACGTCCACGAACACGGAGAGCCTGGGACTGCAGTGATTTTTTGGGGTGTGATTTTTTTTAAAAAGTGAAAGGGGGGAAATTAATAATTTAAATCTTATTATTTGTTTAAGTAAAGTTTTTTATTTAAAGTTAAATTTAATTTTAAATTCTTTTCAGTTAACGTAAAATTTTGGATTGATTTATTTTGAATTTGAAATCGGAATTTATAAGTAATACTAGTTGATGATAATTGCTATAATTACTATTAAGGTTAAATGGTTAAACAATCTTTCGAATTGAGAGGACTTTGTGTGAAATTTGGGAAGAGTATTGGTGGATCAGATTCGGATGCTTTCAAGGGATTCGGTTGATGGATGTGGAATCTTTCTTTTTCTTTAATTTCTTTGATGGTACTGGTAATTATTAGTTTTCACATCACTTTATTGATGTTGTTTAATTGGTGTTTAATCCTATGTTTTTTTATTATTATTATTGGTATTAGAAGTTTCTTCTTATCTCTTTTAGGTTTACAATAACTTAGTGGATAGTGAGGTTTTGCTGAGGTTTTCGGAAAAGTAGAAGACGTAGAGGGTAGAAAAAAAAAAAAACTGGCTACTGACATTGGCCAGGTAGTATTGATTTTTGATTATTGAAACTTTTATTTATTTTTAATATATTATTTAAATTGATTTAGTATGATTATTTTCTTTGATTGGATTCTTGCTTAATAATTACATTTAATTCCATTAACTTATTATTTTTATAGAAATTTAACTGATTCATGCTTTATTATTATTTGACTGTTTTAAGAATTGTTGAGTTTGTTTATTAAAGATCCTTTAAAGGTAATTTTGCTTAAATATTTATTATTATTATTTAACTTATTAATTTCATAATTTTTTTTTCATAACTTGTTTTTTGTTATTGTTAGGATGTTTTTCTTTTATCATTTTCAGTTTTTTTTCCTGGTGTTTTTCTTCATATTCTTCTCGGTTGGATTGATCTTCTGGAATTGGAACTGGAATCTGGTTTTCGTGGCTGGTTGGATTTTGAAGAGTTATTTGGAAAACGGAAGAGGAAAAATTTGGTACTTGGATACTGAATTAAGGGTGCAGAGCACTTTAAAACAAATATTAAAATATACCAACTGAAAATAAAAATTGGAAAACCTTTATACAAAGAAGACTGAGGTAGAAAAGAGAACCTTAAAAATTAAAGTGAGAAGAGACCAATGACGTAATTATTATAAGATTATAAGAGAGAACAGAAAAAATTAAACTAAAGAAACGAAACCAAACTGAAAATATAACAAAGGAAAAAAAACAACTTGAGACTTAGAAATTAGAAAATAATTAACGAAAAAAGACGTAATTAAATAGTGACATAAGTAATATAAAACAAATTGGAAAATATACGTGAAAATATAAGTTATTGCATTGAACAATAAACTTGAAATAAAATTGAAATTATTTGTAAATAATAAGAGAAAAACTATTTAACCAAAATAAAGAAATAAACAATATTAGGGTGACATTTTTCTATTCAATATTTGATAGTTTTTTTATGTCTATATTTTATGTCTATTATTTTATGTGATATTTTGAGTATTAGCATGGTATTAGTAGGGTGATGGAATACTGTAGATTTGGTTGGTGTAACAACTAAGTGGTCTTGGGTTACCTGGAGTACTATTTTTGGTAACTTTTAAGTGGTGTTGGGATATTGTGGTGTAATATTAATAGGGTAATTGGTAAAGGATTGCATTATTAAGTTTGTTTGCATAAATAAATTAAGTCTATGATATTTTTTTTTGTGATTTTGTTTAATAAGTTTAATAAATTTAAAAGTGTATGGTTGGTGTTTTTTTATCTTCCCTCAGTTGCCCTGATAGATAGCCTCACGACATCTTTTCAAATTGTAGATTTCTTAAGTAACAAATCTGCTACAACGCATTTGATTAAATAACACCGCATGCTACCGTTAGTTCTAAAGTAGTTTGCCAACATTCTAACACCCACCTTTTCCATTTTTTTAACATAGCCTTAAAACTCGGCTTGCATCTTATATTTCTTCGTATTTCTTTACTTTCACCTACCTTTTTTCATTTTGGAAAAGGTTTTTAATTTATGTTTTTTTTTTCTTTTGACATATTAATTTTGAAACTTTTATTAATTTTTATAATTTTGGATATATATTAATGATTTGTTATTTTGAACTTTTTTTACACTTGGTTTGGAGATGTTATTTCATTTTTATTATTTCACGCCTAGGATCACCTACTTATATAATTTATTTAATTTTTCTTCTACCAGGCGTGGTGTAACGGGATTGATTCCCACTTCTGATTCTGATGCGTTATTAAACCGTTATACTTACAAGAGCCTTTATCTTTTCAACCTACAAAAAAAATTTGCAGAAAACTGGCGACATTTGCTGTAACCTAAAGAAGAAAACTAGCTTCCTGAGGATTTACCACCACGCCAACTGTAGAATCGGCACAAGATCGATAGGTGAAGGTCGCATAAAGGTACGTGAGCTTTATTTTTTATTATTAACTTATTATTTATTATTTATTATTAACAGGCATCTGCAAACCTACAGCCACAAACTTACGGCAATCCAACTTTAAAAACGATTGCCCCGTTCTCCATTAAAAAGACCATCACAAGATATTAAGTGATGCCAGTCTTAACTTCTCCGTCCGGAGACATTTTATGTGACGAAGAAAACGTCACCCAATCATAAAATGCAATTAAGGCATTTCCAGAAGACTGAGTTTCGTTCTCATACGTCTCCTTCCTTCGAGCAAACCGTACCGCTCGTACCTCATGTTACTATAGGAAAAAGGTCCTAACTTACTCTTCCCATTCTTACGGAAGATTTCCATACAATCAGGGTCCACCTGACAACTTACATTTTTCCGAATGGAACTCCAATTACCAAAACAAACGAAGAGCCAACCATTTTTCCAATCATGATGATTCCTCCAGAGAGTGGAGAATTTCCCAACCATTAAATAGTTATTGCACCGGTGATCGCCCGAGAGCTCACCAGCAATTTCATCACCAGGCTCACCGACAAGGTCAAGCCCCAAACTACCACAACTATGGAGGAAAACGAAGAGCACCTGACGCTCTCATGCCTCCCCAACTGAGAAATTTTGAGAACTCCTTTGACAATTCGGAAGTCACGGAACCATTTTTCGAAAGGAGCCAGTCCAACTCTGCCTCCCACCAACAAATAAGTGATTTCCCTAGTGTTTCTCAACTAATACTCTCTCCTCCACCTCCTTCCTCCTATAATAAGTGTGTTAAAAGTTGTGACGACTCATCCTCCGAGTCTAGTGAAAAAGCTGAAATAATTAATTTAGAAAAATATAGTGAAAATTTAAGATTAAAGCCTAGTGTTAAATTAGATATCATAAAAATAAATAAGCAAATTATTAAATTTTTTAAATTAGGCAAAATATATAAAAATGAACACACCCTAAGAGATGATAAGAATTCTCAACAACACACTACGTTAGGCACACTAAATATAAAGAATTTTGTTCCGGATAATGCGAATATCCGAGGTTGTACCAATGTTGACATTGGTACTAACTTACTTAGCTTGGAAAACACCTTTAGTACAGGTACACAGGTGAATGGGCTAAAACCCAATAGTGAAAATTATGTAAATAAATGTGAAAACGGTGATAGCACCCACATTTATCCTTTCCAAACTTTTGATAGTTGGGCTAATGACCGATAATGCTCTGATACAAAAAACACAGGTGTAATAAATGATGTAGATTATGATTTTAAAGAAAAACAGAGGGTTAACACTAATCCTAACACTTGTTCTGATACAAAAAACATATGTATATTAAATGATGCTTTTCCTACACCATCTCCTCTCCCACATTCAGTAGATAGTACTCCTACTATGCTTACCTTACCTCCGCAACCTATGCCTAACACTCTACCTACTCCTACCAATTTGCCTAAACCTATGCCTAACACTCTACCTACTCCTACCAATATACCTAACCCTATACCTAACATCCTACCTACTCCTAACCCTATGCCTAACATTCTACCTACTCCTCCCAATATGCCTAACCCTATGACTAACATCCTACCTACTCCTAACCCTATGCCTAACACTCTACCTACTCCTACCAATATACCTAACCCTATACCTAACATCCTACCTACTCCTAACGCTATGTTTACTACTATAACTACTCCTACCACTAGACCTAACACTATGTTTACTACTATAGCTACTCCTACCACTATGCCTAACGCTATGTTTACTACTATAGCTACTCCTAACACTATGCCTAACTCTATGCTTACTACTGTAACTACGCCTAACAACTTCCAAAATGCTATACCTACGCCTAACAATTCTCAAAATGCTATACCTACGCCTAACAATTTTCAAAATGCTTTACCTACCCCTAACAACTTCCAAAATGTTATACCTACGCCTAACAACTTCCAAAATGCTATACCTACGCCTAACAATTCTCAAAATGCTTTACCTACGCCTAACAGCTTCCAAAATGCTTTACCTACGCCTAACAATTTCCAAAATACTATAGCTACGCCTAACGATTCTCAAAATGCTATACCTACGCCTAACAATTTTCAAAGTACTATACCTAACCATTTTACAAATACTATGCCTAACCATATACCTATGCCTAACCATTTTCAAAATACTATGCCTAACCATATACCTATGCCTAACCACTTCCAAAGTACTATGCCTAACCCTCAACCTACGCCTAACATTAGTAGTTATACAACTAATCCTAACAATCCTACGCTTACTGCTGACCTACTAAATCTTTTTGATCCTATAAATATACCTAAGGAACCCATGCATCCGGTGCAGGATACAATAACTTCCGATTCTATGCTTACTGCAGATCTACTTAACTTTTTCGATCCTTATACTGTCTCTACTACACACTCTACTTCGGTGACAGACAGCATGAATTTTTCTAACCCTATGGATCCTTTAACAGCCTCTCTTGCTACAGTGCATGAAAGAACTAACCCAAATGATACGATTAATTTACTAACAGCATCCGCTAAACCAGTGTCAAATAGCGCACTCCTTTCGAACTTGATGCAAAAACCGGCATCCGCGATTGTAACGAACGATGATAAAATTACTTCAAATTATAAGAGAAACGAGTAAACAAGTTTATCAAAAAGCTAACTAGAAAATTTACAGAGAAAGGTGATTTCTTCATGGAAAAACTTCAATCAGACAAATATAGGAAGCAGCATGCGGGACTTTGAATAAATATTTTAAGATTAAAGGAGATAGAAATAAAGAAATTAGTCCCAAATAAATTATTAGTCGGCTTGCGAAAAATAGAAGTAGCAAGCCCACCAATACTTTATTTGGGCCTAATATCTTTAGTTCTATCTCCTTTAATCATAATTGTAAAAATACGAAGCGTTTACGATAGAATGAATTTTAATATTTCTTTTGCTTTTAATTTAGACCGTTTTCGTTTTTGTCATTTGTGCTTACGCTCGATAAGAAATGCAGTTTTAGCACGAATTTTCTGTTTAAAGATTTCGTGCTAGGCATACTATCGTTTTTAAACAATTGGAATCAGCTGTTGTGATGGAGCACGTGGTTTTGGAATAAACAGAAATAAAAAAAAAAACAAATGGTTTATATTACAAATAATTGATCAACTATTTGTGATGGAGTTTATCCATTTGGAAGAAATTAGATTTAAAGCTGATTTTATTGAATGAAATATTCATCAATTCAGCTGGGGCCTACCACGCAGCCATCTTGTTTGTTAACATTTCTTATAAGAACGTGCTTAAATTCGGCAAGCACGGGAAATAGCAACCTTACAGAATTAAGGAAATTCCTTACGTCTGGTAAGCATTTCTTACGGTTTTGCGCTAAGTTTGACAAAAACGAACGCAAACTCGAGCATTTCTTACGTTTCGTAAGCACAAATGCAAAAACGAAAACGGCTTTATATATATATATATATATATATATATATATATATATATATATATATATATATATATATATATATATATATATATATATTTAATATTATATATATATATATATATATATATAATTTTTTAAAAACTATTTTATTTTTAATAAAGGTGATGAATCTTAATGCACGAGCAACACGTTCCTCGCGAGCTACGGCCTGGGCACCGCCGCAGTGTAGAGAATAGTATGGTTTCGTTAACCAGTGCTGCGATATATATATATATATATATATATATATATATATATATATATATATATATATATATATATATATATATATATATATATATATATATATATATATATATATAAAATATATATATATATATATATATATATATATATATATATATATATATACATATATATATAAAAAATATATAAATATAAATATATATATATATATATATATATATATATATATATATATATATATATATATATATATATATATATATATATATATATATATATATATATATATTACATATATATATATACTGTCATCCCTCGTAGATCGCGGGGTTAGGTTCCTGACCCCCGCGTTATAGGCGACATCGCGTATAACTTTAACCCCCCTGAAAAATCATTAATTTTAAAATTTTTACCTTTGTATAAGGTGAATAAAATAATAGCATTATTTTATTGATCCTTAATAACAATTGAATAAATTTCCAGATATAATGTTCTTTACCTATATGTTATAAACATATTTTATTAGTAGGATATTTATTACATTACAGTACAATACTGTTCATTTCTTAAATTGAGCAAAAAAAAAATTTTTAAATAATAAAATATACAATGTATAAACCTAAAAATTTGGAGATAAAATTTTTTTATATTTATTTAACTGAATAGCCTAAGTACTGTAATATAAAATTTTAAAGTTAATCCAATTGGCACAAAAATAGTTTCTTTCAAAGTGTAAATGAAGTTGAAGGAGTAAGAGATGAAGGAGGTTCCGAATATGTAGATTGCATTGTCTGCTTTTTTGAGAAATACATCGTTATCGCTAATTGACGCTATCGCCTTTTTAGCTCACCGAATATTTCTTTTTTTTTTTTTAATTATTATTTGAACATATGTACGTATTACAGAATTTTAATTTTATTTTTGAAATTTTAATTTTAATTTTTATTATCTTTTTAATATAGGACTTATAGGTATTACAGAATTTTAATTTTATTTTTGTAATTTTGTAATTTTAATTTTTCTTTTTATCTTTTTACCAACCGCGGTAGAGTAAGATCGCGTTCTATAAGACCGCGTTCTACGAGGGACTACTATATATATATATATATATATATATATATATATATATATATATATTTTATATATATATATATATATATATATATATATATATATATATATATATATATATATATATATATATATATATATATATATATCTATATATAAATCTTTATGTAAGATTTATATATATATATATATATATATATATATATATATATATATATATATATATATATATATATATATATATATATATATATATATATAGGAATATTTTGAGTCAGTGTACAGGACCCACCACGGCTCACAAAGCGGCCACACTGGGTTGAAAGAATCGGTAGTGAAAAATTGTGAGGTACTTATCGGTATCAATCGGACTCATATTTTTGTATATGTTGCAACACTAATATATATATATATATATATATATATATATATATATATATATATATATATATATATATATATATATACATATATATATATATATATATATATGTATATATATATATATATATATATATATATATATATATATATATATATATATATATATATATATATATATATATATATACAGTATTATGGTGAGGAACTAAAGAAGTTACCCGCATGATATCTCGAAAACTAAGATAGGTAGAAAACTGATAACATATATGGAATCAGCGTATGAAGTATGGAAAATGAAAAAAAAAAAAATTTTTATTTTTTAATTTTATATTTTCAAAACTACGATAGGTACATGAGGAAACTATTAACATAGTTAGTTTTACATTTTCCAATATGTATGAACAAAAATTTTTTTTTAACTAAAAAATACTCCAGGGTAAACCGCAAAGACAAGAGTCGGGTCTCTCGGCCTCCTGGGGACGACGGGGTAGGACTATTTCCTCGGAGGAATCTCCGGGCTTACTCTTTGGTATTTGGGTGTCGCGGGGATTCCTCGCCCCTGCCCTACGGGGTATGGAAAACGTCCCCCTCTGTCCCACCGTCGGCTCCAGCCCTAAAAGAATTTTTACGCTGATTCCATATATATTTATTAGTTTTCTTCTGCCTATCGTAGTTTTGGAGATATAAAAAACTTTTTAAATATTAAATTTCTTTATTTTTCCATACAAATTGCATACGATGATATATATGCTGTCAGTTCTTGGCTTATAGATTTCAGACTCTTACTCTGTTTTTAAAATTCTATCAATATTCAATATATATATATATATATATATATATATATATATATATATATATATATTTATAGATACCACATTTATACTATCTTAATATATATATATATATATATATATATATATATATATTATAATAATAATAATAATAATAATAATAATAATAATAATAATAATAATAATAATAATAATAATAATAATAATAATAATAATAATAATAATAATAATAATAATAAAAATAATAATAATAATAATAATAATAATAATAATAATAATAATAATGATAATAATAATAATATTTCTGCATATAAGTCGATAAAGCTAATCTCCCCAAACTAGTATATTTTACAACCTCTTTCTGTATTGCTGCCAGACGTATGATTTTTACATTACTTTAGGTGCAAGACTGGAGCGAAAATGATTTTGCTCGATCTCCCGACTTCTTTTATAAATAGAAATAATAATAATAATAATAATAATAATAATAATAATAATAATAATAATAATAATAATAATAATAATAATAATAATAATAATAATAAAAATAATAATAATAATAATAATAATAATAATAATAATAATAATAAAAGGCGATTACGCTAATCGCCCCAAACTAGTATATTTTACAACCTCTTTCTGTATTGCTGCCAGACATATGATTTTTACATTACTTTAGGTGCAAGACTGGAGCGAAAATGATTTTGCTCGATCTCCCGACTTCTTTTATAAATAGAAATTAAAAAAAAAAACTACATACAACTGATACAAGTATGTTTATTAAATTTCTTATTATTAGACTAAATCATCGTACGTTTCTGTCTTATTACAAGACAATTTTTAAAATTTGCATTCAATTATTTATCATAAATTGAAAACATGGTGTTTTAATTGTTATAATTCAGAATTTACGCATATATATATATATATTTAAATGTTACATTTTACAGGCTCTCCCTATTATATATATATATATATATATATATATATATATATATATATATATATATATATATATATATATATATATATATATATATATATATATATATATATATATATATATACTCTATATATATATATATATATATATATATATATATATATATATATATATATATATATATATAGTCAGCGTTTAGTATATCCGTCATATGTATCTTAAAAACTATTAATGCTACAGTAAAACGGAATACATTGGTGGAATGCTGGTCCAATTTTAGTACGGAAAATGTAAAAAAAAAAAAAAAAAAAAAAAAAAAAAAAAAAATTATATCTCAAAAACTACAATAGCTACAGCGAAAAGGAATACATTTTTGGAATCCTGGTAAAATTTCACATAAGAAAATGTAAAAAAAAAAAAAAAAATTATTGTTAATAATTATAGTAATATGATTAGAAGGCCTATTTAGAGACCTTTTATTGGTTTCTCGTTAAAATAAATAGACTTTCTATTAAATTTTGCTTTATACGGCACACTAGGGGGCCAGACGTCGGGGAGCAGAGTCGGGGTCTCTCGGCCTTCCGGGGAACTACGGGGTAGGACTAATTCCCCCCCTCCGGGTATTTGGGTGTCGCGGGGGTTCCTCCGCCCCTCCCCTACGGGGTATGGAAAACGTCCCCCCCTATCGTCGGCTCGAGCCCCTAGTGTGCCGTATAAAAAAATGTATTCCATTTCGCTGTAGCTATTGTAGTTTTGAGATATAATTTTTTTTTTTTTTTATTTCGTACTAAAATTGGACCAACATTCCACCAATGTATTCCGTTTTACTGTAGCATTAATAGTTTTTGAGATACATATGACGATATATAAACGCTGGCCACTATATATATATATATATATACTATATATATATATATTTAGATATATATATAACATATATATTTAAATGTATATATATATTAATATATATATATATATATATATATATATATATATATATATATATATATATATATATAATATATATATATATATATATATATATATATATATAAGAGTCAATATCTCTGTCTAATTAAACCAAATAGTTAGTTCCGCTGTGGCATGAACTACTGATTTCTCAAGAAAAATATTAGCGTATTCGGACTCAGGAAGAAAAAATAATATAGAAAATGTTAAAATATCGCTGGAAAAAGTTTTTCTTTTCTTTTAATATAAGGAAAAATTAAAAATAAACAATATAAATTCCCTACAAACAAATGTCAAAATAAAAAAATGTACGTATTTTATAATAAAAATTCAATTAAGTTTTTTAAATTTTTTGTGTGAAAAGTTTATACAAAATTGTTTTAGGAGTCAAAAGGAGTCGTTTTTTTTTTAAATCGACTCCCGACTCCGACTCCCGACTTTTTGGAAAATCGACTCCCGACTCCGACTCCGACTCCCAACTTTTTGGGAAATCGACTCCCGACTCCGACTCCGACTCCGACTCCTTACCCCTTGAAAACGCTCGACTCCCGACTCCCGACTCCGACTCCCGACTCCGACTCCCCATCCCTGCATTAAACATAGTAAAATTTAACAAAAAATCATCATAACCATACCTAAATATCATAATCCCAACGAATAATTGCAAACAAAGTTTCATCCAAACATAACATAAAAATAACAAAATTTTATCCAAATATAACATAAAAACAAGTTCCTTGAATAAAATATCATAGTAAAGTGCAATAGTTTACTGATTTTAAAGCTGTAAATCAGTAAATCAAACCATCAGTCCCTCTACTCCCCTCCCCACAACCCGTTCATGATCTATTGATCTAACGATTTAAGTCGTATTTCGAGTATCATTATGGATAAACATAACATAAAAATAAGTTCTTCGAATACATTACCATAATATCGCTAACGCGCAAGTTTTTAGCATCAATAAAACTAACATATCATAACCTGAACTAAGAATATAACGTACAACGACAAACCTAACATACCTTACGTTCGAACAAACAGTCAACATTAACAAATTGTCGTACTTAACAGCTCTAAAGTAACTATCATAGCATACAAAACGTAACCTGTTCACACTTTTTCGTAGTTAACATATCATTATTTTTTACCTTAACATATTAATATTAACAAACATTTATCATAACCTTATCTATTTATCATACAGACCTACGAATATATGTTTAGGTAACAAAGTTTTCACGTCAATAGAAGCTAAAATATCATAACCTGAACTAAGAATATAATGTACAATGACAAAACCAACATACCTTACGTATGAATAATCAGCTAACATTCATAAAATTCCCCACTTATCAAAGATAAAGTAGCTAACAGGACACACAAAACTCAATGTATCCCCACTTTTCCAACATATCAGCAACAGCTAATGCAGTATTATCTAACAAAATCCTAACAAAGTGACAATCTGCTCAGGCCTAGCATCATGAACTATAGACGACACTACATTCGTAAGTGTCACTCATATCGAAGATATATAACATTTTGAACTATGAATAAACGTAGACATTAGCAAAATTCTCGAGCAAACCTAACATTACCCCGCAAAAACTTACCCTATGCTCACGTTTCTAGCACATCAGCGTTGGTTAACACAGTAATATCTTACGAATCTTATCATTTCTCTACCAAACCAGTTTTAATTTCGCATTGCTATAGTAATATTTAGCAAAAACGTAACAGAAATTAAACATAGCCTAACATATCTAATACATACAAGGGGTGAAAACCTACAATAGATACTAACATCGGGATCTACGAATACGACTAACATTTGGAGGTATGAATAAGTTATCAACCTATCATCCCTCATCATACAGCAAAACTCAACCTATACTGGTTTTCAATCATAATATCGGCAGATAAAGCAGCATTATCTAACAAAATTAATTAACAACGTGTCCAAACTTTCAAGGATACCAGCATCTTGAACTATGAATTGATACTACATTCATTAAAGGGTCGTGCGTATCAAATATAACATCATTTTGAACTATGAATAAACATAGACATCAGCAAAATTCACTGTCAAACATCATAAAATAACCTATCGATCATACAGATCAACGAATAAACGCTAAAATAATATTTCCTGAACTAAAAACATATAGTACCACAGCATACCAGGCATACATTAAGCGTGAATAAACTGTAGACATTAACAACGTATAACAATCTCAAGCATTACTATAAACAAACTGATAGGTTTGGCACAGCGTATCATACAGAGGCGATTTGGCAGAACTGTAAGCACTACTTGGAGATCTCCCAAGGGGATGAGCCCCTTGAAAGGAAGTGTATCGACAGAAGGGAGATCACCCCTAAGGGAGTGTAAGCGGGCATTACCCCTCCGCAGGAGGGGTAAGGCTTCAGTCTGAAGGACTGAGGCCTTACTTTGTTACGTTAGCATATATTCATTGGTCAGTGTGATAATTAGGTTAGGTTATGATATATTTTTGTTACATGTTACTGTGTTAATGTAGAAATAATAATGAAATTATAGAGATATGTTTGAAAAAAGTGTGAGTAGGTCACTTTACTGTTGTTAAGTATGGAACTTTGTTAAATGATCAAATGTTTTTTCTCAGGAATCATATTGAGATAAATATTGGAGCAATGTCTCATTTTAAAGATCTTTGATGGATTTTAATTTCAAGTATGACATTACATAGGGTGATATATATATATATATATATATATATATATATATATATATATATATATATATATATATATATATATATATATATATATATATATATATATATATATATTTATATAAAATGAGCAATTCCATGTCGAATCAATCCTCTGATTCTGTCTTACATTTATGGTTTTAATGAAACTTGGAATACCAATTATGCTTACATAGTAATGAATAAAATCTTTAATTCATTATTATTGCTTTCATTAAAAATTTATTAAGCATTCAATAATTAAATTTTGAAGAAAAATCACTACATTCTCAAATGATCAAATGCTTTTTCTCAAGAATCATATTGAGATAAATATTGGAGCAATGACTCATTTTAAAGATCTTTGATGGGCTTTCATTTCAAGAATAACATTGTCACGAGTTTATATATATATATATATATATATATATATATATATATATATATATATATATATATATATATATATATATATATATATATATATATATATATATATATATATATATATATATATTCTATCTATATTTATATATATATATATACTATTTATATATATATACATGGTATAGAAAATTTGATTTTTCAAGGGGGGGAGCCATAAAAGCTTATTAACCACATATATATATATATATATATATATATATATATATATATATATATATATATATATATATATATATATATATATATATATATATATATATATATATATATATATATATATATACGACTTCTAACTCGTTTAATATATCCAACTATAACTTATTTCATAATTTCCGTCTAAAGGGTGGAGTATGTGCCTATGTAAACATAAACACTCCTGTACCACGTCTCGAGAATCTCGAATCTCCTAACTTCGATGTTCTGTTGCTTAAAATCTTTCTTCCTTCTACTATAATAATCTTGTGCTTCTGCTACTGTTCTCCTTACAGAACAGATTTTCACGCCTTTTTTGAATATCTTACTACTTCTCACGAGACTGTTATATCTTCTCTTCCAAATACTGAGGTCCTCTATTTAGGGGACTTCAATGTACACAACACTGAATGGTTGGGGTCCTCTCATACTGATTTAGGTGGAGAGGAGGCCGAATCATTTAGCATTCTCAACGATCTGGAGCAACTAATTAAAGAACCCACACACATTCCGGATCGTCCCAACCAATTCTTGAACACACTTGACCTATGTTTCCCTACTAGTCCTTCTCTCTATAAATACACCACCTTCGCTCCTATTGGTAAATCTGACCACAACCTTATATCTCTTAATTTTAATACTTTCTCTCCAACAGCTCCATCCTGCCCTGTGCGTTCTTTCTGGCACTTTGATCGGGCCGATTGGGGGGCTTTGCGCTGCTTCTACGCTAACTATAATTGGAATGACTGCTTTGCCTCTGGTGACGCTTCGGCTTCTGCCGTCAAGGTGGGAGCTGTAATCGTTGATGGGATGAGCAGGTTCATTCCTTCTTCGACTAAATCTTTCTCTCCTCATAATCCATGGTTCAATCGTACTTGTTCTCTGGCCATTCAGGCTAGGGACAATGCGTATCGGGGGTGAAAAAATTCTCGTTCTCCTATCACTCTCGCTAATTTTCATTCAGCTAGAAATCGTTGCAGGGATACTCTTCGACGAGAAAATTTGCTTTCATAAAAAGAAAGTGCGCTAACCTCCTTGGTTCTCCTACTGAGAAATCTTTCTGGTCTCTTGCCAAAAACATCTCCAACAACTTCTGTAAATCTACCCTTTCTCCTCTTATTCAATCTGATGGTTCTGTTGCTAACTCTCCAACTGGAAAGACCAATCTCTTCGGCCTCCTATTTTCCTCTAACTCAACCCTGGACGATTCTGGCATTCCTCTTTTTCCTCATTCTCTTCTCAGGTGTCCTATGCCTTTACATGAAATTACATTTGATCGGGTGCATGGGCTCCTGAAATCTATGAATGTTAGGAAGGCGGGTGGCCCGGATGGTATTCCTCCCCGAGTTTTGAGGGAGTGTGCTTCCGTGCTGGCCCCTCCTCTCGTTCAACTATATTCTCTATGCCTCAACATTAGCACTTTCCCTCAGTGTTGGAAGAGCGCATATGTCCAACCTATTCCGAAAAAGGAAGCCGTTCTGATCCTTCTAACTATCGCCCTATAGCTCTAACTTGTATTCTATCTAGGATCTTTGAAACCCTTCTCAACTCTCATTTCTTAGACCATCTGGAATCTCATTCCCTTCTTTCCGATCGCCAGTACGGCTTTCGGCGCTCGAGGTCTACTGGTGATATACTTTCCTATCTAACAGATTTATGGTTTTCCACACTTAGGGGAGACTTGCGTGGTGGTGCTTGACATATCCAAAGCATTTGACCAGGTATAGCACGAGTCAGTGCTCTACAAGGTCCCCTCCATTGGATATCCTTCTTCTCTTTGCTTACTTATGTCTAGTTTTCATTCAAATCGCTCAAAATTGGCTGTTGTTGATGGGACGACTTCTTCTTCTTTTTCTGTCAATAGTGGTGTTCCTCAGGGTTCTGTCTTATCTCCTACTTCATTCTTGCTTTTCATTAACGATCTTCTCGTCTGCACATCTAACTCTATCCACTCATATGCCGATGACTCGACCCTTCATTCTTCAACTCATTTCAATTCTGCTCCTTCTTTTACTTCTAGAATTGCCTCTCGTCTTAATCTTTCCGATTCCATTCTCGCTGATCTGGATAGAATTTCCGGGTGGGGTCGTCTCAACCTTGTGAAATTTAATTCTTTAAAAACTCAACTTCTACAAATCTCCCTCTCTAAGACACCTTCTAACTTTCCTATCTCTTTCGATGGTTCTCTCGTCTCTCCTGTTGACAATATAAACATCCTTGGCCTTAACATAAACAAAAAAATGTCTTGGAAACCCCACATCACAACGGTTGCTAGGGCGACCTCAAAGAAACTGGGAGTTCTGTTTAGACTGCAAGACTTTTTTTCCTCTTCACTGTTACTCCAGTTATACAAGGGTCTCATCCGCCTTGTATGGAGTACTGCTCTCATATCTGGGGGGGCTCAGGTTTCACCCAGCTTTTGGATAGGGTTGAGTCAAAGGCAAAAAAGACTTATAAACTGTCCTGTACTTTCTAGTTCACTTGACCCTCTATCTTTACGGCGCAATGTTGGAGCTTTATCTCTTTTTCTATAGGTACCGTAGCGGAAGTGCTCGAGGGAACTTTCCACTCGCGTGGCACCACCACCTTTAAGACGCCCTCGTAGCACAAGCGGTGCTGTGTCGGCACATGAGTTTTGTGTTAATATTAGCAACTCCAGACTAGTTCGCTGTGTAGTACCTCCTTCTTTCCAGCCACCACACTCTGTTCTGTGGAATTCTCTTCCATCTTCTGTGTTTTCTA
>JABUQX010043537.1:0-18433 GCA_015478945.1 Trachelipus rathkii | reverse complement strand
AGAGAGAGATATGAAAAGTAAGAATAAAGAGGGAGATAAGACAGAACCCTGAGGAACACCACTATTGACAGAAAAAGAAGAAGTGCTCCAATCAAACCACATCCGAATATTGAGCGACTGAAGAAAGCTAGACATAGCGTAAGCAAAGAGAAGGAGTAAACACAAAGGAGGGGAGCTTGGAGAGCAGTGACGCGTGCCATACCCTGTCAAATGCTTTGGATATGTTGAGCGCCACCACGCAAGTCTCCCCGTAGTTCTAAGAGCGGAAAACATAAATCGGTTAAATAGGAAAGTATATCGCCAAAGTAGACCTTGAACGCCGAAAGCCGTACTTGTGATCGGAAAGAGAAAGAGAATTAGCATTCCAGATGGCCTAAGAAGTGAGAGTTAAGAAGTGTTTTCAAAGATCTTAGAAGAATACAAGTGAAGGCTATAGGGCGATAGTTAGAAGGATCAGAGGCGGCTTCCTTTTTCGGAATAGGTTGGACATGTGCGTGCTTCCAAAACTGAGGGAAAGTGCTAGTAATTTGAGACATAGAGAATATAGTTGAACGAGGGGCGGGGTCAGCACGTAAGCACAAATCCCTCAAAACTCGGGGAGGAATGCCATCCGGGCCACCCCTCTTCCAAAACGTTCATAGATCTCAGGAGCCCGTGTACCCGATGCAAATGTAATCACAGGTAAGACATAGGACACCTGAGAGGAGAAAGTGGAGGAGGAGGAATGCCAGAATCGTCAAAGGTTGAGTTAGAGGAAAAATAGGAGGCCGAAGAGATTGACCTTTTTAGTTGGAGAGTACAAACAGAGCCATCAGATCGAATAAGAGGGCCAAAAGATGATACAGAAGTTGTTTAAGATGTTTTTGGCAAGAGGCCAAAAGATTTGTCAGTAGGTAGAACCAAGGAGGTTAGCGTACTTTCGTTTGATGAAAGCCGCTTTTGCTCCGTCGAAGAGTATCCCTCAACGATTTCTAGCTGAGTTAAAAATTATGCGAGGAGTGATAGGAGAAACGGAATTTTTCCTACTCCCGATAAAACGCGCTGTCTTCTAGCACTGAGATGGCCAGAGAACAATCAACGATCGAACCATGATTATGGAGAGAAAGGATTTAGTCGAAGAAGGAATGAACCTGCTCATCCCGTCAACGATTACAGCTATCACTTTAGTGGCAGAAGCCGAAGCGTCATCAGAGTCAAAGCAGTCATTCAATTATAGTTAGCGTAGAATCGACGCAAGGCCTCCCCAATCACCCGATCAAAAGTGCCAGAAAACGCATAGGGCAGGATGGAGCTGTTGGAGAGAATATTTAAAATTAAGAGACAAGGTTGTGGGTCAGATTTACAAATGAGGAAATGGTGTACTTTATAGAGAGAATGGACTAGTGGTGACATAGTATGTGTGTTCAAAGAATTGGTTGGATTAAAGAGTATTTGTGGAATAGAAACAGTGTGTACAACTAAATGCAATAAGTCATCATGGGAAATATTGTGAAGGTGGTGTCCCACAGGGTTCAGAGCTGGGGTTACTATTGTCCCTCATATATATATAAGTGATTTAGACCAGGGACTTAAATGCAAAGGTTTCTAAGTTTTTGCAGATGATAGCAAGTGGCCACCTCATTAGGAAATGAAGGATGTATAAGATTCAAATGATCTTGATAAACTTCTTGGGTGGCAGATAAGTGGCAAATGAATTTTTTATAGTAAAAATTGCAAGGTTCTTCTAACCTAGGTTTCTCAAATAAAAGTTTTAACTGCGATATGAATGGGGATTGGCTTGAGTCTGTGGGCCAAGAAAAAGATATTGGTGTAATTATAAGCAGTAATTTTAAAGTAGCTAACCAGTGTTTGGAAGCAAATAATTAAAGCTAATAAGATGCTGGGCATATAAATCACAATGTTGTTTACAGAGCAAAGAAGTAATAAGTAAACTGTAATATATAGCTATGTTAGGCCAATAATAGAGGATTGTGCACAAGTTTGGGCCCTTATTTAAAAGAAAGACTAGATATGCTAGAGAGAGTTGCAAAGTCAAGCAACAATGATTTCTGGGTTTGAGGGCAAGAGCTATGAGGAGAGGCTGAAGGGAGTTAGGAATGTTTTCAGTAGAAAAGCGATTTCTCACACGGAACATGATACAATTCTACAAATTTTTACATCTATTGATAATACGGAGACCAGTAAATTCCTTCCATAGTAGAAGGCAGCGGAGGGAGACCAGGGGGCAAACAAGAAAATTAGAAAAAGCATGCCATCCTGAATATAAGAAAGCATTCTTTCAGCATAAAGGGTTGTTTAATTTTGGAATAGTCTGCCACAGAAGGTTGTATATATAATTGTATATATATATATATTATATATACTATATATATATATATATAATATTATAACATATATATAATTTATATATATAATATATATATATATATATATATTATACTATATTATATATATATAATATTATATATATGATATATTATAATGTCGAAATAGGGAACCGGGAACTGTAGCGATGACTGCTGGAAAATGCCACGCCTCGCCACTGATGGACATCAACTACACCACAATAACACCTTCACGAAGAAACCAAAAGAATTCCTACATTCCATGAGACATACAATCCTGAACATGATATTCACATAATTTTTTGCCAAAACCCAAACAATCCCAACATCCATGCCATATATCCCTCTCCAACCTCACCACCACAGAGCTCAAACAACCTCCCTTCTTTCACAGCTCTATATACAAACAAACTTTGAACAACAGTCCACCGCCACCAAGCACTGCATCATACATCAAACAAATTCACAGTACAAATTAACAGAAAACTACCTAAGACGCAGACCACCAAACAATATTTTAAGCAAACCTCCATCAGAAATAGCAGCAGAATTCAACTCCCTACCAAGAACTAGCCAGTCATCCTTGGCCAAATTAAGATGCGGCCACCGCCCAAACTTACAATACTGTGAACACAGATTCAACTTCAACCAAACCACTACAAATATTTTTCCAAACTGTAACCAGGTTCGGGAAAACACATCCCACTTTCTACTTTCCTGTCTATCTAACTCTCAACCCAGAGCAACCTGGATTCTGGAACATTTCAACACTGGAAGATCTCTGGAGGAGGCTGGTTGCGGCGGCGGGGTCTATCGTCCTCAACATCTTCATTTTAGCAGCTTCGATCCATTTTCCTCCCTTGTTGTAATGTTCCATGTTTCTGATCCATATGTCAATGTGGGTACCAGTTTACTATCAAATATTATCTTTTCACTTTAATATCCATCACCCAATCTTTCA
The DNA here is from genome assembly GCA_015478945.1 of Trachelipus rathkii. NCBI lineage: Eukaryota > Metazoa > Arthropoda > Malacostraca > Isopoda > Trachelipodidae > Trachelipus > Trachelipus rathkii. The sequence continues at coordinate 15,127 of JABUQX010043537.1, read as the reverse complement.
AAATTAGATACAGCGCTCTCATTGTTCTTCCGTATTTTTCCATTCTTGCCTTCCACTTCCCGCACACATCCTCCCTTGCTCGTAAATACGCCACCCAGGTACACAAACTGATTCACATTTCTCAATCTATCATCATCAATCATGATCCCAACTTCTCTCTCATCCTCTCTACCCACTCTCATTATCACTGTCTTTTCCGTATTCATTTATAAACCAACTTCCCTCAAATTTCTGGCAAAACTTTCCATAAGTCCTCTCAATACCTTCTCCTCCCCACTCCTATACGCCAAATCGTTCGCGTACATCATTATATCACCATCCAGATTCGGAATTTCATCTTTAGCCTTTCTGATCACTACATCCAAGTAAGCTATAAAGAGTAGGGGAGACAGGAACAGTGACCATTTCATATTTTTATATCCAGTTTTCACTTTACATTCACAAACGGTATAGAAGCTTTTTATTGCTCTCCTCAGTCTTTCCTCCACTCTGTGCACCTCCCACAACATCCTCCAAAGTCTAGCTCTGGGTACCGAGTCAAATGTCGTTCTTAAGTCCAAGAAGGCTATATATGCTGTTTTATTAAATTCTCAATTCTTCTCCAACACTATTTTTAAAGCAAACAGCAGGTTCGAAGTGCTGCTGCCCTTTCTGTACCCATATTGCTCTTCTCCCAACTGTATCTCTATCACTCCTCTTAACCTTTTTCCTAAAGTCCTTTCGTACACTTTCACTTTACGTCCAACAAAGCTATTCCCCTTTAGTTCCACACTCTACAGTTTCTCCTTCCATTAATAAATGGACAAAACAACTATTCTCCCCATCTACCGGGAACTACACCCTGACCCAACATATGTTAAAAAATTCCACTATTTCCTTCTTCAATTCTTCTCCTCCTTCCCTTATCAACTCTATCGCAATTCCATCTTCGCCCGGCGCTTTTCCTTTCTTCATTTTTGACAAAGCCTCCTCATATTCTCCCATCGTTATCGGATTCACCCCCCTCCATCTCCTCTCCCACATATTGGCTCTCTTCCTCATTCCTCCCTTCTAAATTTACGAGTTCCCAAAATATTCAGTCCATCTTTAATTTACCTTTTCCTGTGCTGTAAGTACCTCTCCTTCCTTATTTTTGATACTATAGAGCTTCTTCCTTGAATTTTTTATACGTTTTTCTAGCTTGAAAATCTTCTTTCCTCCCTCTGCATTCTCTCCCAATTCTTCTGCCATCCTAGCGGTATTGTAAGCGGTAGGGGCACAGTCCTTTGGGCTGTGCACTTATGTAACGGCTTGCACACCCCTTCGGGGTACCCCGAAATGGGTCTCTTCATGCATCTCTCTGGGGGTGATCTCCAAGTATTGGGACTCGTCTCTGAAAATTGTTCGGTTGTGTATAGTAAAGATTGAGATTATGTTGATGAGTGAACGCATTCGTGAAAGCTTTTGTATAAACTTGAAAGTAACCCTAATGATAAGCCTACCGTGTAAGCCTAACTGAACATCTGTGTCATATAGCATCAAACCTTGGTAAGTATGATAGTTAGGTTCTTTGTAGGGGTGTAAAGGGAGTAGGTTACGCTTGTGGATGCAGGGTAGTTACTTTAAACTGATATTTAATCAGTGTACTTTGTTAATGTTGACTGTTTATTCGTATGTAATAATAATAATAATAATAATAATAATAATAATAATAATAATAATAATAATAATAATAATAATAATATAATAATAATAATAATATTTTGTCCGGTTTATGTATAGTATAGTAAAGATTGAGATTGTTATGTTGATGGGTGAGCGCGTCTTTCTAAAAAAAACATGCACACGATGATATGTTTAAGTAACACAGTGTTGTTAGTAAGTTCGAATAACCCTATTATTGCTAGGTAGGTTAGTTTGTTAGGGTATAAGAGACATCTTTAAAGGAAATGATTAGAGTTATGTACTACTTTGACACGGTTATGTAACTTTGCTTAAGTTAAGTTTGATATTTAATGTAAATTTGAAAAATATCTTGTCTTTGATAGGCTGTACACATTGTTAATTTAAGCATTTATTCGTAGTTCAGGGTGTTTAGATCTGTTAGGTTATACTAGCTTTGTTTGAAAAATAAGTTTTGTAAGATATTAATGTGTTAGCTGGTGATGATGTGTTAAAAACGTGGGCTTAGGTTAAGTTTTTGCTGAGTAATGAGGTTTGCCCGAGAATTTGCTAATGTCTACGTTTATTCTAGTTCAAAATGATGTTATATTTGATATGAAAGACACTTTGATGAAGGTAGTATCAATTCATAGTTAAGATGCTGGTATCTTTTGAGAGTTTTGGAACTTTGTTAGGTTTTTGTTAGAAATACTGCTTTAGCTGCTGATGATATGATTGAAAAGTGGAATAGTTGAGCTTTGCTGTGTAATGATGGGTAGGTTGAGAACTTATTCATAAGTCCAAATGTTCATGTCTTATTCATAGTTCCAAATGTTAGTATCTATTGTAGGTGTTAGATATGTTAGGCTATGTTTTAATTTCTGTTACGTTTTGTTAAATATTACTATGAAAATGTGAAATTACTGATTTGTTAGAGAAATGATAAGTTTCGTAAGATATTATTGGTTAGCTGGTGATGATGTGTCAGAAACGTGGGCTTAGGTTAAGTTTTTACTGAGTAATGTTAAGTTTGGCCGAGAATTTTGCTAATGTCTACATTTATTATAGTTTCAAAATCTTGTCAGATTTGAGAGGGTTGATACTTTTAATGAAGGTAGTATCAATTTATAGTTCAAGATAATGGTATCTTTGATAGATTGGACACTTTTGTTAAGGGATTTTTGTTCGTAATAACTGCTTGTAGCTGCTGATGATAATGTTGGAAAAATGGAGATAGATTGAGTTTTTATATTGCATTGTTAGCTACTTTACCTTTGATAAGTAGGGAATTTTGTGAATGTTAGCAGATTATTCATACGTGAGGTATGTTAGGTTTTGTTATTGTATTTTAGGGCAATCATAGTTCAGGTTATGATATGTTAGCTTTATTGATGGAAAACTTTGTTACCTTAACATATATTCGTTGGTTGTTATGATAATTAGGTAAGGTTATGATAAATTTTTTTGTTAAATATTACTATGTAATGTAAAAATACAATGATATGTTAGAGCTATGTTTGAAAAGGTGTGAATAGATTACGTTCTGTATGCATATGTTAAGTTACTTTACTGTTGTTAAGTATGGAACATTGTTAATGTTAGCCTTTTATTCGCACGTAAGGTATGTTAAGGGTTGCCATTGTACATTATATTCTTAGTTCAGTTAATGATATGTTAGCTTTTGATGTGAAAACGTTGTTACGTTAGCCTATATTCGTTGGTTAGTAATGATAATTAGGTAAGATTGTTGATATTTTTTTTTAAATATTACTATGTTAAATTAACTAGTTAATGTAAAAATAACATGATATGTTAGACGCAGAGGTTCTCAACTGGGGTACGCGTACCCGCAGGGGTACGGGAAGGATTGTTCAGGGGGTACGTTAAGGTCAGTAGATAAATAAAAATGCATCTAAGTACGCCCATTATATTATAAGTAATAAACGATTATATATATATATATTATTATATAATATATATATATATATATATATATATAATATATATATATATATATAATATATATATATATATATATATATATATATATATATATATATATATTGTGGTGTCTCTATCAAAAAAAGAGAAAGTATGATGAGAGTTATATCAAATAAGGTTCACCTCAATTTTAAAGGCAAGTCGAATACAACCACAGTGTGTCGTATGCTACAAGGTCCTGTCTAAAGGTTCTATGAAACATAACTTTCTAAAGCGTCATCTACATGGCTGTCATACAACTTTAAAGAATAAAGATGCAAGCTTCTTTAAGCGAATGGAAGGTGGTGTGAAACATTCTCGTCTTGATAAATCTGGTCAGTCACATCAACAATCTCATGCAGGTCTTCTTGCATCATATAAAGTAGCACTCAAGATCGCTAAAGCAAAAAACCGCATACGATTGCTGAAACCCTCATTCTTCCATGTCGCAAAGATATTGTAAGTTGCATGATAGGTGAGGCTGCTGCAAATAAATTAAATTATGTGCCTTTATCGAACGAATACTATTCAGCGAAGAATTTCTGATATGGCAGAAGACGTCAAGGCAACAAGTAATCGAAGAAATTAAAACGGCACCAAACAAGATGTTTTCCATACAACTCGATGAAACTACAGACTATGCACAGTTGCTTGTTTTCGCAAGGTATATAAAAGATGGCGATTTTAAAGAAGAATTCCTATTTTGCCACTCATTGGAAGCCTCAACTACTGGGGAAGATATTTTCCAGACAGTCAACACATTCTTTGATATCTTAGGACTTTCTTGGAAAATGTCTGTGCATGCACAACTGACGGTGCACCGGCAATGCTTGGCATTCGTTCTGGATTTATAGGCAAAGTAAAGGAGGTGAATCCTGATGTAATAAGTTTACACTGTATGATTCATCGATATGCTTTGGCATCCAGGACATTACTCCTGAACTTCGAGATGTTTTTAATGATGTTATCAAAATGGTAAACGCCATTAAATCTAGTTCACATGATAGTCGCCTTTCCGTTTGTTGTGTCAAGATTTCGAGGCTGAACATGAAGTTTTGCTCTTTCACACAGAAGTGCGATGGCTTTCGCTAGGAAATGTAACTTCTAGAGTTTCAAAATCAGAGAGTATATATGTATCCGAATTCCTTTTCAAGAGTGCCTAAGTGCGCAATCCAAGTTTTTCAAGTGAAAAACTACACTCAAAAAACAAATGTGCAACTAAAACTGGCATAATCTCAGTGACATATTTTCTCGACAAAATGATCTGAAATTTGTCACTGCAAGGGAAATCCACAACATTGATTGATTTTATCGATAATGTAAGTCCTTACTATGAAACTTGAATTGTGGAAAAAAATGTGAAATCAGAAAAATTTCACAATGTTTGAAAATTACTGCGAAAAAATTCTTGATGGAGAAAATGATATTACCGCACATCGGTATCATATTCAATTTCACTTAATCTTCTCTTTGTAATTGAAATTTAAGTCTTACTTGCCAGAAATAGAAGAAAAAAGAGCAAAATTGATACTTAACACTTTCAACGTAGATGTACATTCACTTCCTACAGACGTTGAAGAGGAATTTATAGACTTCTTAAATGACTCAACTCTTAAGCATGCTTATGATACATTATCTCTTATCAAATTCTGGTCACTAGTAGTCCAGTCTTATCCTCAACTTGCAAAAATGGTTATCTCAAAACTTCTACCATTTCCTTCAACATATCTGTGTGAGCAAGGTCCTCTTTATACTTGATTAATTAAAAAAAGCTCCGATCAAAATTGAATGTAGAGCCTGATTTACGATTGTCACTGTCGAAAACAGCACCCAGAATTGAAGACATAGCAACGAATATGCAAGCACACCCTTCCCACTAATTTTTATTCTCAGGTAATATATATATATATATATATATATATATATATTATATATATATATATATATATATAATTATATATATAATATATATATATATATATATATATATATATATATATATATAATATATAATATATATAAAACAAAAATATGAGTAAAAAATCTAGGGGTTATAGAAGAGTTTATATGCTGAAACTGGAAGGGGTACAATGCAAATTAAAGTTTAGGGGGGGGGGGGGGGGGGGGGGGTGAGGAGGGGGGTTAGAAATATGTTTGAAAAAGTGTGAATAGGTTAACGTTCTGTATGCAATTTAGTTACTTTGAATGTTGTTAAGTATGAACTTTGTTAATGTTGGCAAGTTTATTCGTGCGTAAGGTATGTTTAGGATTTGTCGTTGTACATTATATTATTAGTTCAGGTTATGATATGGTAGCTTTATCGATTGTGAAAACTTGTTACGGTACTCAGCATATATTCGCTAGTCAGTAATATAAGAACTTATTTTTATGTTTTTTATCCAAAATGATGCTCGAAATATGACCTGAATCAATAGATCAATATATCATGGAAGGGTGGGCGGAGGGAGGGATGAGTTGTGGGGCGAGTGGTTTGATTTACTGATTTACTGCTTTAGGATCAGTAAACTATTACACTTTACTAATGATATTTTATTCAAAGAACTTATTTTTTATGTTTATGTTTGGATAAAAAATTTATGTTGCAATTATTCGTTGAGAATTATGATAGTTAGGTAAGATTATGATAATATTTGTTAAATTACTAATGTTATGTTAAATAACTACTATTACGTTCTCATATATTAGTTGATCTGTATGATAATTAGAAACAAGGTTATGATAATTTTGTTAATATTACCAATGTTAAGTAAAATTAACTTTGATATTGTTAAGATATGCTTGAGAAAGTGTGAATAGGTTACGTTTTGTATGCTATATTAGTCACTTTACTGCTGTTAAGTATGGAACTTTGTTAATGTTATCAGTTTATTCGTGCCTACGGTATGTTAGGTTTGTCGTTGTACATTATATTCTTAGTTCAGGTGATGCTATGTTAGCTTTATTAATGTGAAATCTTTGTTACGTTAGCATATATTCGTTGGTCAGTATTTAAAGAACTTATTCTTATGTTTTGTTTAATCAAAATGATACTCGAAATGTGACTTGAAACAATATATCAATAGATCATAGATCATCGGGAAGGTGGGCGGAAGGGGAAGGAGGGGGTGGGTGGGCGTTTTTTGATTTACGATTTTACTGATTTATCTGTTTTGATGGTGGAAAAACGCAAATTTTTTAAGTTATAAATATAAAAAGAACGAATTTTTTTAGTAAAAAATATATTTTTAAACAAATAAAATAAAAATAAATCAAAGTTTTTGCGTTATGTTATACAAAATATGACTTGAATCAATAGATCAATAGGTCATTGGTAGGGTGGGAGGGGTGGTGGTTGGTTTGATTTACTGATTTACTGATTTACTGATTTAGAGTATGTAAAAACGCAATTTTTTAAGTTATAAACATAAAATAAAAATTTTGTAAAAAAAAAATATTTTTAAACAAAATAAATAAAAATAATAAAAGTTTTGTGTTATGTTATACAATATATGACTTGAATCAATAGATCAATAGATCAGTAGATCAATAGATCAATATATCATGGGTGGGGTGGGGAGTGTAGGGTGGGTGGTTTGATTTACTGATTTACTGATTTACTGCTTTAGGGTGTGTAAAAACCGAAATTTTTACGTTATAAACATGAAAAGAATAAAAATTTTAGTAAAAAAAAATGTTTTAAGCAAATAAAACAAAAATAAATTAAAAAATAAATAAAATATAAGAAAAATTTGAAAATAAATTAAAAATTTCAAATTAAAAAAAAATTAAACACAAAGGATAAATTTTTAAAATGAACTTATAAAATAAATCAATTGATACAAAATTTTTCAACTTTAGGAAAAAATATTTATATTAGTTGACGTTAATAAAAAGAAACGAGATTTTGAAAATAGAAATGTCAGTCTTCAACCTTTAGAAAACGGGTTATCTTTATAAGATGCATCCGTGCTCTTCCTCCAGTCCTAATTATCCTTTCTCTTTTGTTTTGCATTCCATGCCTTCTTTTATTTCAAGTTTAGGGACCATTCTGGGGGAGTCCACAGACATCTAATTACGAACTAGAAATCTCCATATTTGAGATCTACGATCTTTTATGAAAACATATACATTGATACCACTATTAGGCTATACCGAATGTTTTACTAACTCTTGCACCGCCACCGGGCTCCAACACACCGGTGCCGGTACCAACTCTGACATCCTTCTCAGACTCCTTCCTCCATCCTTCCTCTATCTTCTTCTGTTTCGCATTCCGTGCATTTCTTCTGGGGACCCCCCTCCGGGGGGTCCCGAGACACCCTTTGCGAACTTACAACCCTCATATTCGAGTTCTACAACCTTATAACATAGATATTTTGATACAATATGGGACCTTAAACGAATAATTTATTTACTCAGCACCTGCACCGGAATCCATCACCGGTGCCGGTACCAACTCCAACTCCTCAAGACTCAGACTCCTTCTTCTCTAACTCCTTTTCCACTTCCTTCTTTATGCATTTCGTCCATTTCAATCTGGGGACCCCCCTCGTCTACGACGAGATTACGTCACCACCTGGCGCGCGGCCAAATTTTAGGACGGTGCGATAACCCTAACCGGCATAGAATATATACGCAGGAATTTTATCGACGAAGTTGTTCCTATACTACTATATATATATATTATATATATATATATATACATAAATATTATATATAAATATATATATATATATATATATATATATTATATATATGATATATATAATTATATATATATATATATATATATACGGTATAATATTATATATATATATATATATGCAAATAATAAGATTGTGATCAAGTAAAATAAATTTTGCGTTAGAGTCGCTTGGGTCGAAATCGTGGAGTCAGTAACGGTACGAGTGTTCAGTGCGAGTCTCCTCTCTCTCATCTCTCTCTCTCTATATACTATATATATATATTATATATATATATATATATATATATATAGTATATATATATATATATATATAATATTATATATAATATTATATTATATATATATATATATAAACTATATTATATATAATTGGTTAAAACTACAACTCATATCTCGAAAACTACAATAGATACAGGGAAAAGGAATACATTGTTGGAATCCTGGTAACATTTTAGTGCGGAAATGTAAAAAAATAAATAAAAAAAAAAATAAAAAAATAATATAAAAAAATTTATATCTCAAAAACTAAAACAAATAGCTAAGGCGAAAAGGAATACATTTTTGGAAATTCCTGATAAAATTTTACATAGGAAAATGTAAAAAAAATAAATGAAAATAAAAATTAATTGGTTAATAATTATAGTAATATGATTAGAGCCTATTTAGAGACCTTTTATTGGTTACCGTTAAAATAAATATACTTTCTATTAAATTTTGCTTTTTTTTTTAACTTAAAGAAATACCCCAAGGGTAAACCGCACCGAATGGCAGGAGTCGGGGTCTTCTCGGCCTTCCGGGGAAACTACGGGTAGGACTAATTCCCCCCTCCGGAACCGGTCTCCGGAAACCCCCGCTCTTTGGTGGAATTTGGGTATCGCGGGGGTTCCCTCCGCCCCTCCCCCTACGGGGTATGGAAAACGTCCCCCCCTGTGTTCCGTTCCCCGCGAGCCCCCCACATTGCCGTGTAATACCCTTTACAAATAAATATATATACTATGTCCCCTCCTAGAAAAAAAAAATAGGCAATATTTTATTTTATTTAATTTTATTATTTATTTTTTTAACATTTTTCCTAACTAAAATTTTACAAGGATTCCAAAAATGTATTCCTTTTCGCTGTAGCTTATTGTAGTTTTGAGATATGATTTTTTTTTTTTTTACATTTTTCCGCCCTAAAATGTTACAGGATTCCAACAATGTATTCCTTTTCCCTGTAATCTAGTGTAGTTTTTGAGATATGAGTGGTATTAAAACAAAAGTTGTAGTTTTAAACCAATTATATATATACATATAAGATTAGACAAATATATATATAAATATATTATATATATATATATATATATATATATATATATATATATATATATATATATATATATAATATATATATATATATATATATATATTATATATATATAATATATATATATATATATATATATATATATATATATTATAACCTCACTTAATTTCAAGCTTCAAGGTATTTTTCTTTAATTTTTGTTTAGGTTAGGTTAGGTTAGTTAAACCTTAACTTAACTTAACTTTAACTTAACTTAACCTAACTAGCCCTAACTTAACCTAACCTAACCTAAAAACAAAAATTAAAGAAAATACCTGAAACTGAAATAAATGAGTTGATTAACTGATATATAAATATATATATATATATATATATAATATATATATAATATATATATATATATATATATATATATATATATATATATATATATATTATATATATATATATATATATATATAGAGAGAGAGAAGAGAGAGAGAGAGAGTACTGGACTCCACGTTCGACTCAAGCGACTATAACGCAAAAATTTCTACTGATCATAATCTAAATATTTGCCATATATATATATATATATATATATATATAGTAATATGTAACGTATATATATATATATATATATATATATATATATATATATATATAGGCCAGCATCCCGAAAAGGCCAGGCATGTAACTAGAAAACTATAACATCAACAGGAAAATAAATAACATTTTTGATTTAAGCAAGTAATTTCATCGCAGAAACTTAAAAAAAAATTATTTTATTCTAATATTTATTAAAATTACTCCTTAAATATTAGTAAAAATATTACACCTGAAATAGTGCACGCTCTGCGATTGACCTTGAAACCTGCAGTAGTCTCGAGAGGAAAAGTTGCCAAGTACCACTTTTTTCCGCTTTGTAGAAAATATTATTTTTTCTTTTTATATCCTTTTTAGGGGGTTCGAGCCGACGGAGGGACAACCCCCGTCGTCCCCCGGTAGGCCGAGAAACCCCGACTCTATCTATCGTTCTTGTTTATCCGTGGGTATTCGTTAGTTTTAAAAAAAAAATCACCATTTGGCAACCTCTGCGTCCTCACTCGGAGTAAGCGGCATCTTCGGATTGTCAAAAAACTGTAATTTTTTCAAAATTTTTAACAATTTTAATTTTTTAAAAGCGTTATTTTTTTTATTTTTTTTAAATTTCTGCGGTAAAAATGTCTCCTGATTAATAAAATGATATTTATTTTCTTGTAGATGTTATAGTTTTTTAGTTACATGCCTGGCCTTTTCGGGATGCTGACTATATATATATATATATATATATATATATATATATATATATATATATATATATATATATATATATATATATATATATATATATATATATATATATATATATATATATATATATATATATAATATTATATATATATATGCGTGCATAAGTGCGGCTTACCACTGGCTATCCTTACAAATGAAAGTGTCGAGATGAATCGAACGGAGGAAACTAATTGAATGGCAGCTTAATCTCCGTGTCGAAACGAGCAATTTGACAGCGCGGAAAGCAGTTGACGAAATAGGCTGCGAAATGTAATTATAATGCGCCTCCAAAACCCAATAATTATTACGGGCAGTCAAAATATGGCCGCGGGACCGTTAAAAGCATCTTTTAACAGAATCATTAAAAATTACATACGTTTAAACTACTCAGCAGTCAAAGATGAGGAGTTAAAAAAATAATAAATATATAAGAAAGATAATTTTCTGAAAACAAAATGGTCTTTCCTCTAATGATAAAATGAATGATAAAACACATAAATAGTGTAATAATGCTGCAAACACCCAAGAAAAAACACACACACACACATTACACACACACACACACACAACACACAACGACCACAACACACACACCAACATCACACATTATATATATATATATATATATATATATATATATATATATATATATATATATATATATATATATATATATATTATTTATATTATATATATATATATAATACTATTATATATATATATATATATAGATATAATATAATATATAATATATATATATATATATATATATATATATATATATATTATATAAAAGTAATCTCTATATAATAGGTGTATCTTTTTTTGGATTATAGCTGACACTTTTGGGTTATACGAGGAAACTTAGTGTCAAGCTTTCAAGGGAAAATCTCTATGAACAACTTGTCAAGAATTGGATAAGTACAAAAAACCTTTAATTAAAATCTCTCCTCTCTCTCTCTCTCTCTCTCTACTCTCTCTTCTTCTCCGTCTCGATTCTCTCTCTCTCTCTCTCTCTCTCTCTCTCTCTCTTCTCGTCTTTCTCTCTCGCTCCTCTCTCTCTCTCTCTCTCTCTCTCTCACCAAGATTGCGCTTGTCAGTTATTATATCTATATATATATGATATATATATATATAATATATATATATATTATATATATAATATATATATATATATATATATATAATATATATATATATATATATATATATTATATATATTATATATATACTATATATATTAGAGATGGACCGAATATCTATATTCTATTTATTATTCGCGAATATGAATATTAAGACAATATTTTCTTTAATAATTGCGAATGCGAATATATTTCTTTTTAACATTCTCGAATGCGATTGTGGATGCGAATAATTTTTTTTAATATTTGCGAATGCGATTATTACATATTGCATGCCAATGTGCCAATTTTTATACTATGTTTAATGGAATATTAACTTCTGTTTTTAGAGTGTAGCCTAAAAAATTGAATAAATAAAATACTCGTACATTCAATTTCCTATGTTTCCAGGATGCAGAACGAGGACCCACACGCATCCCACCAACCTTTTTCCTCAACCTCCGACCTTTGAAAGAGGAAAATCACTTAATTCATTTATCGACATACAGTTGATATCGTGATCAATAGTTGAGATAAATTATTGAAAGGTTATACTTCAAAAATAATAATTTTTCAGCTCTCTCTGATCATTTAATATACTACTTTTTTCATCAGCGATCAGATCAACATCATTAAAGAGACCTTTCACTGGCAACATTTGATGGTGGACCAGCAAGGTAAATCGTTGCTAGAGTGAAAGATTAGAATACGTTCCTAATGGCGTACTTTTCCACACAATAGGTTCTTCGTCAGAATAAATCTGTTTTTCACATTTAATGCCGACGCTGACTTCAACCCTCTCCATGTGAAACTTGAAAAGTTAATTTTTTTTTCGTTTTTCTTTTTTTACATCTAGAATTCATAAATGTAGCTATGAACGCAAGTAGTTACTCTTTCTGAAATCAAACCTTTTGTTAATTTCTCTCAAATTCGTCAATTCTCATCATTTTTATTCCTTGACTGTTATTGTCAGAGAATTCTAACACTCTCTTCAGATTGATTACGAAAGGAAAGACGTCCACCATTGATGACGAATTTTTGTTGACTATCATAGTGACATTTTCAAAGGGTTGGTATACAGTGGTACAGTTAGTTAGAATAGAATTGTTAGTTAGGACAACGGCAACCGCGGTTGTCACTGGTCTTCACAACCGAAACTGCGGTTGTCAGGGGAAGTTTTTTTAAAAATACTCTCTTATGCCATAGCCTTAGAGTACGTAATATAATATTTCCTTTTTTTTCAGAATATTACAAATATTTAATTCTAGAAAAATATTTTACGAAATAAATCGGAACTTTGTATTTCTTATCTTTTCGCACAGGAGAAAGAAAAGAGTGTTCGGATAGAAAAAAGAGCTTGTGGTGGAAGTTTTTCTTGAAAGAATCAAATGAATTTGCTAACATTGCAAATTAGCAATAAAACTATTCTCGCAATTTCGAAGGAAGAGCACCACTAATTTAAAAATCCACTTACGATTCGTTGCCATGGAAAAGGAATATAGAGAACTTTGTGGAAAAGAAAAAGTATTATCTGAAAAGAGAGAAAGAGAGAGAGAGAGAGAAAAAAAAAGAGACAACTCTGCAAAAAATGAAAATTGAGACAAAAAACGTAAATCTCAAACTCTAGAGGATCTATCAAAAAAGATTAAGCCTTAGAACAATGACAATTCAAGATAAAAATTACTCGATTATCGACCAGCAGAAGAGGATTATTATGCAGGGACCTTCCCATTTAGCTGTGTTGAAGGCCATTGGCTTTATTCGATTCGGACTCTAGCCAACCCACACTATAAAAATTTCAAAAGGCGCCATTTATGATGAGAACATAAAAGGAATACAAGAATTCATCCCTCCGTCAACGCAAGAAGTTTCAAGATATTGTTCTGCCCAAACTTCAAATATTAGTTGCCCAAGTGAAAGGAAATAAATTAACATTTACAACCGATACCTGGTCCGATACATCATCCGAGGTGGCTCTCTTTTCTACTTCACTTGCAATTGGTCATTAATTGATAAATTGGAAAAATAAAACTTAGTATTATCTGCAGAACCTTTGCATGAGAGACACACGGGAGAGTATATCTCTCCTCTAAAAGGTTTCATGGAATTACTTAACTAATAAATAATAATAATATAAAATAAATAATATATAACTATAATAATATAATAATAATAATAATAATAATAATTAATAATAATTAATAGATAATAATATAATATAAAATAATCAAATATAATAATTATTTATATAAAATATAATAATAATAATAATAAATAATAATAATAATAATAATAATATATAATAATTAATCATAAATAATAATAATAATACATAATAATAATAATAATAATAATAATAATCATAATAATATATTTTTATTATTATTATTATTATTCTATTATTATTATTATTATTATTTATTATTATTATTATTATATATATTATATTATTATTATTATTATTATCCGGATACCCCGCCTCTTTGGTATTTGGGTGTCTCGGGGGTTCCTCCGCCCCTCCCTACGGGGTATGTAAAACGTCCCCCCCTATGTTCCCTGTCGGGCTCGAGCCCCCCTAGTGTGCCGTATTAAGACAAATTTACTAGAAAGTCTATTAATTTTAACGAGAAACCAAATAAAAGGTCTCTATATAGGCCTTCTAATCATATTACTATAATTCATTACATGCCATTTTATACCTTTTTTTATTTTATTTACTTTCGTATGTGAAATTTTACCGGTTTCCAAAAATGTATTCCTTTTCGCTGTAGCGTATTGTAGTTTTGAGATATATATATATATATATATTATATATTATATATATATATATATATATATTTTTTTTTTTTTTTTATTTTTTATTGTTTCTTTTTCGCACTAAAACTGGACCAGCATTCCAGCAATGTATTTCCGTTTTACTGTAGCAATTATTAGTTTTTAAGATACATATGACGGACAATCCAAACGCTGACATATATATATATATATATATATATATATATATATATTATAATATTATATATATTATAGTAACTTATATAGTATATTTATATCTATAATAATCTC